>JAODTR010005623.1:0-11266 GCA_025399935.1 Amblyopsis rosae
GTGTGCGTGTGTGTGTGTGTGTGTGTGTGTGTGTGTGGGGGGGGGGGTGATTTACAACACATCCCTGAATGGATCACTTGACTAGAGGGACACTCCACATATAGCATCTGGCTGAGCGGCAGGACAGATGCTGACAGCTGGACAGACAGCCAGCATATGTCCTGCTACACTGTATTACCGGTCTGAAGAAGCAATATATTAAGATGGGGACACTTTTTGGGTTGAAGGTGATAATAACTTAAAACTCCAAAAAGAGCCAATTCTAAGTAAGGATGTGGGCAATTAACCCATATTTGTCTGGAGAGGATAAAAGAGGATCAAGGCAATGGTAATCATAATCACATTCATTCTAATACATGTAACTAATTAATTTACACTCACAATCTCAAAGAAAACTATTTTGTCATTTTATCATTCATAAATTATGAATGGTGTTTTTTATGAGGAAAAAAGCTCACTGAAGTGTGGAAACAAAAATAACACACACACACACATCCAGCAGCCTAAATATTATACGCAACGCAACGTAATCATATAATTTACATAGAAACACTCAGAGATTTGCCGATCACTTGTCATTGTAACAATTTCAATTTAATAAAACGAAAGTGTTAAAATGAAGCTATGTAGCCCAAAGTTTATAGACTAAAGCCCATTTGCCCGAGCACGTGTGCTTTGTTTTGCAGCGCGATGACGCAATACGTAGCAAATAGGAAGTAATTTGCATAGATATGTAGCTTGTGTTTGCAATAGCAGGCTCAGACCTTGATTCGTAAGCTAATTTCAAATTAGCATACATTCAACTGTTTGCATATAATATGCGACTATAGCATTAAATTATAGTTCAAAACATACTGCATGCTGCCGATGCTATGCATGGTCTCTGACGTAGGCTACGGTACCACGGTACCGTACTTGGTACTTCGCGTTAGTTACCAACATTAGCTGAAATTGAGCTAGCTAACAGCAGAACACGTAATCATTTGTTTCACGCGTAAACAAAGTTACAATTTTAAATGAATAGCAAAACATTGTTATTGTATCAATTGCATCGTTATTGTGTAAATAAAGACCATTTACACCAAGCGCGACGCGAAAGGGCGATGTGTAATATATGTGTCTTATTTGTACAGGTTTTCACACAAACGTATTTTGTTATACATTGTATACACAACTGAACTGTTATCACTAATCGTTTAGTAAAACATTCAGCCTTAGATGCAAGCACTGGTTGGAATATCTCTCTCCCTTGCTCTCTCTCTTTCTCGCTCCCTCCTTCCAGATAGAAATGGGTGTAAAAGGTCTCCAACAATTTGTTGACCACTGCTGTCCAGATGCCTGTGTGACTGTTGACTTGAGAGAGATGGCTAGGCAGCACGTAGCCAAAGGCCAACAGGGTGACAGGTCTACAGCCAAACTCAACAGTTGAGTTATTCCATGTATTTTATCATTTAAACCGTACTGTCAAATCTAAATGACAATGACATGCTATTGTTATCATTAAACCAGAGTCATGGCCCCTGACTCAGCAGAAATGCTGATAATGTTACAAAAGTGAAAGAGAAGGCTAAACCTGTTGTCCTCCTTTAGCTCCCACTCTAGTTGTGGATGGTATGGCCTGCCTCCGCCACTGGTACTCCTGTAATGATTGGGTGTGTGGGGGTCAGTGGAAGGAGTACATGAGCCTCCTGGAGCGATGGCTGGCCGCTTTTACCTCTGCAGGCATCAACCTGGTCTTCTTTTTTGATGGAGTGGTCGAGGAGCAGAAGAGACAGGAGTGGGTAAGAAATAGCTGTTTTTATTGTTTATAATAATTATAATATAATAATAATTATTGTAATAAAGCGACTTCATTGATTGCATCAATATGAAGATACAAAGTAGTGCAACAACCAGCCCCTCTTCCCCTAAAAGAAGAATGCTAGATTATGCCTGATGCTCTTGGAGGTGTTGTAGTTAAATTGTATAGCTGGGGTGCTGATTTGTTACTGCCATTAGCAAGTCAGAGGTAACTTAATTTAACAAATGCCTTGCCTGCCCTATGCAGTAGGGATAGTTAGATCAGATCCTGCATGTAGGAAATTGTAGTAACCCCTTACCCCTTATAGTCATCAAGGTCCTTTAGGTTTTCCTTCAAATAATAGAGGTAATGCTGATTATGTAGGTAAAAAGAAGACGCAGAGTGAATGTGGAGGTTTCAAAAGTATTTCGCTACATCAAGGCCCATGGAAAGCAGCCTGGTAGAGAGCTGTTTTGTCTCCCTTCTGGCCTGGCCTCATTTACACCCTTTGCTCTCAGGTTTGTTAACATACAGTACATTAGCATTTACAGCACCGAACAGAATATCACACCCAAAGCGAAGAAAATAGTACATTTGTCAATTGCTGAATAGAATATTGTAAGCAACCTCATGTTCTACAGTGTGCAAGACTCTGCACATCCTCGTCGAAGTTGAACTTATTGTATATTGTTGACAGGTCATTGGGTCAGATGGTTTTCTGCTCCGTACAAGAGGCAGACTATGAAATTGCCAGCTATGCTCGCTGTCACGACAGCATGGGCATTTTGGGACAAGACTCAGACTTCATCATCTATGACAGGTTGTTTTTTTGTTTTTTTCTCCATTGTGACAATAAAATCCAAGATGCTGCTAATCTCGAGTCAAGTTAAATACAGGATAGGTTAGGCTAGTAGTTGGAGTGATCGACTCCAAGCCTAAAGATTGTGGGTTCAAGACATGTCTAGCCTAATAATAAGCATCTTTGAGCAAGATGCCTAACCCCTACTTGTAATTATACTCACTGTAAATTGCATTGGTTACAAGTGTCTGCTAAATGACCTTATTATAATAATTATAATAACATCATTCAGTGGTAATGCATCAACACATACCAAATAGATTGTGCCAAAATGTAGGAACTCAAACAAAAATCTAAACACAGATCTTAATTCCTTTAAGTGCTCCTTACCTGTCAGTAGCACAGCTGCGGCTAGATGGCCTCACCACTGTGCGTTATGATCGGCAATGCCTCTGCCGAGCTATTGGGTTGGCTCCTTCACAGTTACCGCTGCTCGCCTGTCTACTAGGCAACGATGTGGTTTCAGAAGACCAGATGCAGCATGTCAGGAGTGATGCCATGGCAATGTACAGGTATAACGTTTTATTTTCAATAACTGCCAATGCCCACTGGCGGAGACGTTTGGTGGAGCATCAAGGAGTGGATTTCTTATGATTTTCAAAACATAAAGTGAATAATTCCATACATTCAATGTATTTTTATGCCTTTGACGCTCAAAAAGTAGAACCGTGTTCTAAATTTGGGCATTGACACCCGTCAAACTCTTTCAGTGGATGTTGCTCCATTAAAAATAACTACTTTCAAAAGTCTGGTGTTTCTTGCTGCTTGTCAGACACTGCCAGAGAACATTGGCCTTTTCTGACTCCACAGAAAAAAACCTTTCTTATTACTATTTCATATCACATTTAATATTTTCTTAAACAATATATTTCCTCAAAGACATTCATTTAATAATTAGCTTTATGTTCTTTAATTTAAGCCTGATTTCTTCCAGGCGGAATAAGGGTTTATCCCCCGGTGCCTCCAAAGGGGATAAGGTCCTGGCTGTAGCCCAGCTGTTGAGTTCTGCTCGGGGAAAAGATGAGGCACAGGGTGGGATTGTCCCTCCATTTCCCTTTCTGTCGGCTCATGATAAAGAGATACTGGAGAGGGGGGTTCGCAGTTACCTACTGCCTGAACAGGGTGTTGACATCCCAACACCCTCCCCTAGCTCTGACCGTGCGATGGAGAGATATGTCAGCTGTGAAATACTAAAGGTCTATACTGCTTACCTCCTATCAAAGATAATTGTGACATTTTGGCTATACAAATGTTTCTGTGTTTGTGTGTGTGTGTCCCACCAGTCCTGTAGAGAGAGGCATATAGCAGCAGAGGGATTTATGGTGTACAGTGTTGTGTGTGAAGGAGTGGTTGAGTGTAGCAACACTCTGGAGGACGAGGCAGACACTGAACTACTGCCTCAAGCCCTGGTCTTCAAGCCCCTTAGGCAACGGATCTACAGCCTGCTACTGCAGAGTCATCACGGTAGAGACACACACATAACAGGATGAGCTGTGCATACATACACTATTTTAGGTTAGAAGACAGTCTGCACAAAACCCACCATACCTCAGCAGTGGTTTTCAGATCGATGGGCATGATCCCTTCCCTAATTTGGGTCAGTGTCAAAGATTTAATAAAATGTATTATTTAAAAATATATATTATACAGTATAACTATTTGCGACGCACACACGTCCACTTACATCTTTATAGTGGTTGTGGCTGAAAATGTTTGAAAACCAATATCTTATTGTCCAGGCAGCAATGAGGATGTGCCAGCTGTTAAAGAGTGGTTTGTCTTCCCTGGAAACCAACTGAAGGAACCTGACATGGTCTCTCCTACCCGGCTAAACCTTCCAGGTTCTGCACCCAGATAAAATAACTGCTTTGCCTGTCAGGACATGTTCAAGGCCATATCTGTATTACCAGTGAAAAGGAGGGTTTATGAGGATTTAATTAAATAGATATTTTTGTCAAATGCCAGTGTCTCATCTACAGTAACAAGAAGAAGCTAGCTCCTTTCCACAGTAATATCTCTAAATGTTTCTTGTGGTTTAGAAGCTCTCAAAGTTACATTCCCAACATTACTGGAATAAAAGACATTACTGGAACAACTTGTTGTTTACTGTTTACTTAGTAGTCACTTTGCATAGCAACCGACCTTTAGAGTGAAACGTATTCAGGGTGAAAATATTATAACAAATTACTTTGTTTGTATTTGTATTCATTTAAGTTAAGTGCATCTGTCTGCAATGTCACTGTTTATTATCCAGTATGAGATACAGCTGTCTCTCCTGTTTTTGTGCATAGGTGATCAGCCCAGTCTGGAGTTGTTATGGTTTGGCATTGGTCAGGAAATTTCCGATCTTCGCTGGTCTTCTTTTCTGACGGTGCTGGATTGTCAAGACTTCTCCCAGCTGTACCAGTCTATAGATGATTCTCTCCTGACTACACTATGCCTGGTCACTTCCATAATTTTCCAGGTAGTTTTAGCTGTTTGTCTTAGTGATCATACACAGTGGAAGGTGAGGTGGTAGAATATGTAAAGTGTTTTAATGAAATTTATGGACAATGTGATCCAGTGGTGCACTCTACAGACTACTTGTTTAGTCATGTTGGCCATTCTAGACAGCATGGGTGTAGCATAGTTGTATATAATAATCTGTTCAGTCTTTTGTTTACACTACACTTTTGTTTATATTTAGCCCTTCTATGCTGTTGAATTGTTGTATTTTTTTGGGGTGGGGAGTTCATTCAAGATAAGTCATGTTTGTGGATAGTAAAGCTGCTTTTAGTGATTAGTGTAAATTGAACATTGAAAGCCAAATATTTTGTGTAACAGATTATACATCTGTAATCAAATACCAAGTATTTGATTTCTTTGTAAACATGCTTTGAAACTAGGATCATTTTCAAACAGTCTTGCTGTTACTTCGTGACTGTTATTATATAGTTCTATGGTAATAATACATTTCCCCTCTTTGTGTATTTGTGTCTAGGTGCAGCATTTGTCTCTAGAGGACATGGATGCCTATCTGAGCCAGGCTGTATGCCTGAGACTCAAATCCTTCCAAGACCTTCAGCACATCAAGGTCACACACAAAAACACAATATTGACAGCATGATTGACATGTAAAAATAGAGATTTGTTTTGGAAAGGATCCTGTAAAATGGAATAATAGTAGAACCAGTCAGAACAATTAACTGATTTAAAGCTTCTGAAATAACACATGCATACGGATGTGCACCCTATACTGCTCCTTTAAGCATCAGTGGAGAACAGTTTAGACCAGGACCATGGTGAGTGAGGACTGCTGGTGAAGATCGGTGTGTTTCACAGTTGTTACAGAGGGCACACTTGCAGTATTGACTATTTGCTGCAGTATGGCCCTTGCTTGACACTCCAGGGTGTCACTATGTCACTACTGTAAGATTAAAACGTTGCACCTTCTGTGTTATAACTAGGTTCATGTGTAGTGTTGGAGGCTATTCCTTTGCATGGCTAGATTCTGTCTGCTCGCTATGTTATACCAAGGACGCTGAATTCAGGACGACATTGAACAGGCTCATTAGGACCCACTGCAAATCTTTTGGTATCACCAAAGGAAAGCTTGCATTGCAAGAAACCTCAGAACCCTATGGATATAGTTTGTTTTCACGTTGCAGCATTGTATTATTCTTAACGAGTTTACGGACATCCAACTTGGTCAAAATAAAACTGTATTGTAGGTTGTTTTCGTCAAACGAAACCTCAATCAATAGAATCAATACAAATCAGTAAACAAACTGCATATAGTATACATTGAAAATATATCCTACATATGTTATATTCCTGATGCTCAGTAGATGCAGCAAAGTGAACAGTGTTGCTACACACACACGCGAGTCAGGATGGTCTTAGATACAAGGCTTTGGTCTGTCTGTGGAACATTGCTTGCTGTTCTTTTCCCCCTCTGGGAAAATGTCTGCTATTTGCTGCCTTGGAGCCCCATTTATTTTTACTGCTTAATTACCATACTTGTGTCTAGTAATTTGTATTATTGCTGCTTGCCTGTTTTCTACACAATAATTACAGATGGGCGTTGATTTGCTCTCAGGGTGCACTGTAAGGGACTTTTTACAAACTGGCTGTAGATTAATTAGAGGGATGCCGCGTTCCGGACTTTAGCACCTGTAAAACAAGCACATACACTTTAACAAACATTCATTAGATGTTACCTTACACACCTGTGTGTGTGTGCGTGTGCGTGCGTGCATGCGTGCGTGCGTGCTGGGGGGATTGTGCATGGATAGATAAGGAACAGCCCAACACGCTGACAACACAATCTGAAACAATGGCAGCTAGTACCAGCGTGAAAGCCCTGGACTGACAACAAGAACACATAACAATAGAAGCGTGTTTAATAGTAAACAACATACAAACACCTTTCTGTTTACTTTAACCTCCATATGTATAGATTTACAATGCATTCAGACACACACGCACACACACAGCATTTATCCTTCTGTGCAACACAGAAAAACTAAAATACAAGCTTCTATATTTCACAACAGTACATAATAAGACAAAGAGACTTCTACTGTCTATTATTAGAATGGTTGGAGTGCATGCGACCAAGTGAGTGACAGAACGTAGTGTGTGTGTGTGTGTGTGTGTGGGGATAGGGGGTTGTGGGTAATTCTTGGGATATGCTGGTTTCATTGCAACATTCCTCACCAAGCGACTGTGATTGTGGTGCGTGTGTGTGTGTGACGAGGAGAGAGAGTGAGAGAGCATGCTGGAGACAGTCGCCTGTCTGTCCTGGCTGACGCTCACCACATGGAGCTATTTAGACCACACTCCACCCCACTGGGCACACACACACGCACCGTGACGCACGCACACACACACACACACATAAGAGTAAAAAAAGAATGTTTAAGTGTGTGTGTGTGTGCGTCTGCGCTCACTCACTCACTACCTTTGCTCTTTGTTTGTTTAACATGCTCTGTGTGTGTGTGTGTGTGTGTGTGTGTGTGTACACGTGCCTGGAGGCTTTTGTATCAGTGTCTAGCAGTTCATTGTTTGCTGCAGGTAAAGCTGTGTTTAACTGGGAGCAGGTGGCAAGCAGGGCTGTGTGTGTGTGTGTGTGTGTGTGTGTGTGTGTGTAATCACTCCTGTTATCAGTGTTATCTGCCAGGCGACAGGTGAGAGCAGAGCACACACACAGACATTCAGACATACACACTTCAGACATCTGTCTGCCGCTACATTCAGCTACCACTACTCCTCCTACGCTATTATTGAGTTTGCTCTTCTTTCCTGGCTTCTGGTCTTTATCAAAGTACGGCATGATCATACACACCCTTCCCCGCTAATAAGTCAATGAGAAATGCTAAATGCTGCTATCTTTTGTGGTGTGTGTGTGTGTGTAGGATGTTTGCTACTTGGCCAGTAAACGGTAAATAGACTATATTTGAAAGCATTGGAAAGGTATTACTGGCCATGTACATTCACTGTGTATATGTGTAGCCATTGTCTATGTTTTTGTACAGGGTTTTAACTCCTTAGGTGAAATACAAAATAAATACTGTATAATGTCAATTTGTCCTGTGGCAAGTGTGTAGTAAGAGCGTGCGTCTGTCTGAGTTTTAGGTATTTATATATTATACAAACACACATGTAATGTTCTTCAGTCAGGAGCTTTACTGTTCATCTTTTACGGATAATTTAAACAGCACTTGTTGGTATTGATCAGTGAATAATGTAGAGACTATAAAAAAAGTTTTTGAACCATGAAAGCTGAATGCCTTCTTTTTCCCACAGAGTACCTCATGGTGTTGAAATGTGTGTAAAGAAAACTACAGAAGCATAGTAGCCTTTATTCATTATGAGCAATACAAATATTATTTATTCTATTATAATAATCCATAGATATTGATAATATTTAGCACAACGGAAAACAACTATTTTTAATAATGTACTTTTAACAATTTAAATTTTTATTTAATTGTAAATTAATTGAAAAGATACAAAAAACAATTTCTAGTAATAGAAAATGAAAGAGTAGAATATAAAATATGGCAATAATAGAACAACAACATAATACAACCACTACATGGGTCAACCATTCAATACCTTCACAAACTGGATGTAAGGGCGCACATATTTGAACCCCTTTGTCAGGACATTTTTATAAAGTCCTAATATTGGTATTATTAATGCAATATATATGCTCCTATACTAAGTTAGTATAGGAGCGCCACAAGTTCAGGGCACAAACAAAGAACATATTTTCTTTTTCTCTGCTTTTCAGTTGCCCTACATTTCGAGCCGTGCGGTTCAGCTGGGCTCTCTTTATGTACGAGGGCTAGGTTACCTACTTGGTGCCAACTGTGCCAGTGGCTCCCCATTGCCCAATACGGCCCTGATGCCCTGGCACAGCTTTGATGGACGGCTGTTCCATTCCAAATATATTCTGTCGCACTCCGGTACTGACCACAGCTTACTGTTGGATAGCGACGTGAGTATTAGAGGTTAGGTTTCTCTCTCACACATAACAATAAACATCTATTGTATATCTCAGGATTGTTTGTTCTATGTATGAGAAAGAGAGACAACACAATTGGCAGATTGTACAGCATCTTACTATAAAGGGATTTCCACAGTAAAAACATGTCATCCATCTCTCTCTTCAGCCATCGTGCCTGTCAGTGTTCCTCCGTCTGCGGGAGAAACTTCTGGAAACCTGCAGAAAGAGAGGCAGGACCCTGCAGTCTAGGCCAAGACCACAACACTACAGATGTAGGGAGAGACCAGATGAGTCTACACACACAGGTAAGAGGCTGACATTTGTCTGCAGAGCAGTCTGTCTTTGACCCAGGTCTCACTGGTTCTTTGTTGTATTACATTGATCACTTACAATGTAATCGTTTAGCTCACACTTTAATCTAAAGCAGTTAAGTATAGAATTGTTTATATATTCCATCAAGGTATATATAATAAGTAATATATAATTTGACCATATGTTAGACTGTCAATACAGATTGCATTGTAGATTAAAAATGAAATAATTTTCATATGATTGTGATCCAAAAAACAATTAACATGTAGCATGTGTCGTTGTAGTTTTCTATGTGGCCCCTCGCAGAACCACATTACCCAGAGGGCCACGCTGTAATGAGCTCCATGTGCTTTGTGGCCACACACATACTACAGTGCACGTGCACACACATTCACACACCCGCGCTTGGCTTCTAGATCTGCTTGGTCAGTGCAGTAGTAATAGTAGGGTTCTGTTTATAGGCTGGGAGAGCTCTATTTTAAGACACAAAACAAGTCAAGCTGATTACAGACTTCTCTCTCTCATTCTTTCTCCCTCTGTCTCTCCTCTTATTTATCTGCTTCCTTCTGTCTCCTCCCTTCCATTGGAGTACATCCTCTTTGTTGTACCCTTATCTGATTCTGATCTATTTTTTCCTCTTGTTTTCTCTCCTGTTCTGCTCTATTCTTGTTCAGTAGAAAACAATGTGAGCATACTGGTTAGCACAGTAAGGCAACTGCTTCCCGCTCCTAAATTAGCGTGATTGGTCAGATGTCTAAGCCACACATTTCTATTTTAACACAAATAAGAGAGTAATGGCCTTTTTCAGTGTTGCTGTATTCCTGGTATTCTACTCATTTAGTATATTTAGCTGACTGTGTGCTTATTTTTAAAAGACCTGTACCTCCAGTAATATCCTGGCAACTGCATTTTAAAATGCTATTGTAATCTATTATATTCTATTGTCTATTGTCTACATCATTTCTTTATTTTAGCTGCTCGATGAAGATTGCAAGTGCAAGTTATTAAAACTTTCAGATGCATGTGTGCTCTGCAATTTACAGGGCCTTTAAATAAAGTATATTCAGATAAGGGAAATGCATTGATTACAGTGTGATTCTAGTACTGATAGAGCCAGTAGTAATATATTAACTGAAGCCACATAGTTATTATTTAGGGGATACAAGCTACGCACACACTGCGCTCACTGTGTGACAGACTGTACGCCATGTTGGCACTAAGAATGCAATGTGCGCTGAGCAGTCAGCTTTCCGTCCAAGCGGACCTCTATGGGTCTCAAGAGGATGTCTTTGGCTTTATAGAAAGAACACGATAATGATTCATACTTTTGTGTTTTATTTCTGCCAGACGCAGACACCAATCATTACTACAGAACTGTGGGGAGATAAAGTGTGTCCATTTCCCTGAGTGTGTGTGTGTGTGTGTGTGTGTATATATATTAGAGGGAGACAGAGAAATGTATATGTGTGTATGTGTGTGTGTGTGTGTGTGTGTGTATTAGAGTGAGACAGAGAAATGTATGTGTGTGTGTGTATGTATGTGTGCGGGAGACGAGCGGTGGCGCTATGTGGTATCATTGAGGGCTCGGTTTGGTTTTTGTTTGGAGGGAGGCCTGATGTTTAGTCTTCTCAGCAAATATCTCTTCTGCTTGTCTGCCCTCACAATTACACTCCTAGAGAAAATCAAATTACTGCTTCAAACAGTATATGGTCTCATCTCCCAAAAAGACAGAAATCCAAGTCCCATTTATCCATCCATCCATCTTCTCCCGCTTATCCGGAGTCGGGTCGCGGGGGCAGCAGCTTCAGCAAGGGACCCCAAA
>JAODTR010005624.1:0-11265 GCA_025399935.1 Amblyopsis rosae
GAGAAAAGGTGGGAATGAAACATTTGCTTCCTATGGCAAAGCAATATCGCATCTTCACTTTGGCTACAGTTCAACACAGGTAACTTGGACAGCTGAAATCACAGTAGCAACCAAGAGAAAATAATGTGTGTGTGTTTGATGCCACAAGGCTGCAGTTGGCTGTAGTTCTCTTAGTGAGGCAGGATGAAATGGAGGAGACTTTGATAAACCACATAACTTTGTCAATTCAGCTGGTTTTGCACAATGTACCTAATGATAACAACAAACTGCTCTTACACATTTTCCTGTCACAAAACAACTGCTCTCATGAAAACGGCTCATGTTATGCATGAGCAACAACCTCTCATACAGACTACAAAACCGGAAATTGAGTTCTGTGTGTGTTAACTTTTGCACTGCCCACATTCATGGTCCATCTCCTGGTCAGTTTGCATTTGTGTATACATGGCCGCAGCCTCAAGCTGGTTGGTTAAAGGTGTTGATGGTGGGTTTAAAAAAACAATCATATCTGTTGTTAGACCAACTAAATAATTACTGAATATCACTCTTGTTACTGCTGTCACATTCAGAAAAACGCATTGTGTTTACATATTTACATTGTGTATTTTCAAAAAGCCAATACACAAAAACAAAAGATCACCCACGAGAAGTCAGCAAAGGTAAACCGAATGCAGGCAAAAATATGGAGGCAGGCATTCGAGCGGGTGGCTGTTGGATTTGGAAAATATAGGTGTGGTTAGTGTCTGGGTCAATATTACATTAACACTAATAATTAACACCCAGAATTAACACCAATAATTAACACCAATAAATAACACCCAGCATTAACACCAGTAATTAACACCCAGAATTAACACCAATAATTAACACCAATAAATAACACCCAGCATTAACACCAGTAATTAACACCCAGAATTAACACCAATAATTAACACCCAGAATTAACACCCAGCATTAACACCAGTAATTAACACCAATAAATAACACCCAGCATTAACACCAATAATTAACACCCGGAATTAACACGGTCACTGAGCTGGATGTAACACCCTCTGTGTTACTTTACCACCATATGGTGTTAAATCAACACTGCATCTAACACTTCAATATTGACACTGGATTTTTAACACTTTTGATTTTGCTGTGTATCTATTGAGAAACGTAGAGGCTGATCCTGCATTTCATTGTTTGAGATGATCTGGTCTAAAAAACAAATGGGTTTATATCTTTTTTAGCAATAGCTCATTGTAGTTTCTCAATGGGTGGTAACAACAGTAACTGGCGTGCCAGACAATCCTCCCTGTGGAAACAAGGGCACTAGGTACAACAGCAGGCTAACTGCAATGGCGCAGTGGAACACTGGCACTGCTCCAAGACGAAGGCTAAAAGGTTAGACGCCCTCTGTCTTGTGATTCTCTATTTCAATTTCACTTCCATCAATCTGGATCACGCATATACAAAGACAGTTGTAGGTTATTCTCTGCATACCCCAAGAGGATGCTAAGCATATGTGACAGAATCACTGATTGTACTTAATTCTACATCGACTACCAGGAATGTATGCTATCCACACATGATTAGCACTTCAACACATCAGATTAATTGCATTTTACACCAACAGCAGGCTATTCTTTAGCATGGTTTGTACTGAAATCAAATTAAAGCCAGTGGCACAAGGGATAATGGATACATTGATGTGCATAAAACGAGATCTGCCTTATACACTAGCATAGAGCCAAACAAACTGTATTTGTTTGAAACTTAACGTGATGCCCTGGCAGGATTATGCAGGTCAGCCGTGATTCGTGGAAGTGCACAGCTGTGCTCAGAAAGTCAGCATGAAAGGGAATTATGTGAGGTCAGCAGCCGTAACTCAATCTGTACCACAAAGAGAATCTATTTAACTAATGACACATCAAATCTGTGATACGGCTGAGGTGAGATTGAACCAAACGGCAAATATACATTATGTAACTCTATGCACAACCTCACTCAAACCTGGAGAATAATAATCATAAACTTTGATATGTTTTTCAAAGCCACCCCAAAATCTGTAAAGTGCAGCTTGTGCTAAAAGCAAATGATTAGGTGTAACATGTTGTACAGATGAGTATCTCTCGCCATAATAAAACATTAAAACTCAGACATAGAAATCATAGCAATCATTAATTTGTATGTAACTGTCTTGTTAGGTTTGAAATGGTTAGAGGATTAAGGGTTAAGACACACCCTCCTCTGGAAACAACATTGTGTGAGCAAAACCTTTCCTGTCAAGAGGCTAGTCTTTTGACTCAGTCCTTAACTGTACATATACATACAATATCTGGTTATTTTACTCCACAGGCAAGATGCTTGAGATCTCAAGTCAAGTCAAGTCAGTTTATTTATAAAGCACATTTAAAAACAGCAAATGCTGACCAAAGTGCTGTACACATCAATGCAAGTAACAATTAATAAATAAAATAAAACAAAACAATAGAACACAATCTTATAAAAATATACAACAAACAAGATCAAGCTCTAATTATATTATCAGTTAGTTTTACAGATATTCTATACTGGGATATGCTAGATTTACACGTAGACCAGAGTTGAACACCTCAATAATAAAGCATTGCTGATGATTACAGAAAATCGCATAGCCTTTTTTTATTTTTTTTATTGTTCATTGTAACTACTTTCCATTTCAGCTTACTCACCAGAGCCCTGGAGAGTTAAAGTTATATTTTATATGGAAAAAACCACTAGCACATAGGCCTAACTTTAAGCCAGGCAGGCACACAAACACACACATACACGTGTTTAATCCAGCATGCCGACCAAATACTTACACCTGATATATCTCATTCCCTTCCGACCCTCTCTCCCACTCTCCTCCACTTCCCCTCTATTCACTCAGGGTTATTTTTTATGCACGCTTCCTCTTTTCAATGGCATATACTTATGTGCTCGCGCATTCGGCTATGGTATAAAATACGAATTAACATACCGGGCGTGTTCAAGTGTGCTCGCGCTCATTCAACAAAAAGATCCACCGCATTCCCTGTGAGTGAGCAAAAGGCCACTGGAGGTAGGGAGGGAGAGAGGGAGAGAGGGAGAGAGGGAGGGTATAATCACACCACTACATGCACGTTCCTAAATAACCCCCCCCCCTTCCCCGCTGACCTCTTCGACTGGCAACTCACAGAAAAAGGAAACTGCTTACTGCCGAACACACATAGGCACCAAGCACTCGAGCACACGCGGCTAAAAAATAGGGGCGATCGGGCCTTCTCAGTCGTGGCCCCCAGACGTCACATTTTTTAATCGCGACTTAAATCTCACTTTTATTCATTTGCTTTTAAACTTGCTTGAGAGTTGAACGTTGCTTGTATTTTGTATTTGCATTATTATTTTGTTACTTGTTTAATGTTCATCGTGTTACTTTTGTGTTTAAATATATATCTTTTTTTCTATTTTTATTTTTTATTATTTTCGAGATATGTCAATGTCCAGCACTTTGATCAACCTGGTTGTTTTAAATGTGCTTTATAAATAAAGTTGAATTGGACTGGATTGAAGCACTCAAACACACGTGCAAATTCACTCTGGCCTGCCTCTGTGTACCATTTGGGAAAAGTCAATCTTGGCAGCAAAACACACACACAAAAAAGAAATTAGGCATTGTGGGAGGGGCAAGACATGCAACAACAAAGATAGCGGTGCCAGGGTGAGTCATGAATCAAGAGGAGGGTGCGTGGTGCCATGGGCACCTGTCAAAGAACAGGGGCTGAACAGTCCGGACAACGCCCTCTGGATGTATGTCAGCGGCTCCATGCATGTTTGACAACGTGCTGTAATAGTCTGCCAGAACGTCAGATATCCAATTTAGGGTGTTTTTTTTTATTGCTCCTATCAAAGCTTCACATTGGGAAGATAATTACCAAGGGTCTCAGTCTTATCCAACGGCGTTTGGTCAGTGATTTTATCAGCCATCTTTATTTGAGTAGTGTGATCATGTGAAGCCCGTCTCAGACCAATGTCCGGAAACATTAAAACACTGTTATGGTGCACCAACTTAAGTCTAGGATCTGTCAAAATCTAATTTTAGATATCCACCACAGTGCCCCTGTTGTTATTTGTGGCACTATAAGTGCTATTCAGAGCAATAAGATCAGATTTTCACGTCAGAAATGTCAGCGTTGGCGCTGTAGGGTGTTCAAAAGTTTGAGTAGATTACATTTTCTGTTTACCAGCCAATATTATTTTTAGAACACTGGAAAGCCCTTTTAAGTGTTTACTTGCCAAAGGGGTGGGTGATTCTGCAGATAGGCTAATGCCAGCCAATATCTGACAGCATTTCAGTTGTGGTTAGCGCCGTTTTATTTTTTGTTTTTGTTTTTTTATGCTGGCTGCTGTAGGCTACCTGGTATTATTAATGTGCTATGCATAGTTTTGTAGTAAAATTTTATTGCTCTTGTGCCAGCTTGTCTATTTAGGGTGGTCCTAGTAGCTGAATGTATTTAACAAGCACAACACATCGGCTATCATTGTAGTATTTAATCCGGCTTCATTTGCAATGTCCTGCCCCTCTTCATCTTCATCATATAAAAGCTAATCTCATGAGACTCAAATGAAACCAGCTAAAAAACCAATTCACAATTCAACAAAGGCTGTATAATCGATTGCATTACAACATTTGCATAAAAAGTGCATGTGTTATATTCAAATGGTCTGATGAAGCTCTTATATAAGCAACAACTCTCATATAGGCCTCCAGTACTATTATCCTATTGTAATGTTTAGAAAACCAATCAAAAGTTTCAATGTACTGTACATAACATTTTTAGCTAAACCCATTACTGTTAAAGTGTAACTTCACCCCAGCTCTGAGCCTGACTTCACCTCTGTTGCACAACTTTGAAAAATGATAAGTATAGTCAATGAGCTGAGTGAGGGGAGGGGAGGGGGCCCTATTAACATTAGCGTTAACATTTAAATCTGATGATGCACAAGCAGATGAGGAGTACTGTTGGAAACCAGCCAAGTCCAGGGACATGGAATATGACGTGTAGAGCCATATTTAGACCCTACTATCCCGATTTTAATAAAATGTTATATATTATTTTACACAGATTATAAGAAATTACTTTTTTTACTAAATTAAGATTAAAAACTGGTGACAGTGGATCCCAGAAATGTTGAAGTTAACTGCTCCTTAATGAACAGGTATTTATTTTATTACATATAATCTTTACTTTGATTGCAAACAGCAGTCCTCTCTATACACACACTGATAACACAATATTGTTAATACAGCTATTATTTGGGGTGCATTATGAATTATGCATTGTCATACTTTGTAACATAAAGAATATTTGTCTCAAGGCAAAAAAGTGATGTGTTTCTGTTTTTTCTTAGTCTATTGCAACCATTACACCACCACACACTGGTCTGTGTCCTTACTGGTTGTGTTGTATCTTACACCGTGGAGCCTCTCTGGACAAGGTCGTGACACCATCTGGCTTGCTCTGCTCCTGGGCCAGCAGGTGCCAATGCCATCTTTTGAGGCATGGCAGAAGAGCTCTGGGCCTGAGGAGGGCAATGTAACAGTATGTCACTGACATGCATGGTTGGCGTAACTCAAGACTAATCAACTAATCAACAATCTATGTGACACATTTGCTGAGTTGAATATGCTGTTTGTTTGCACACACACACACACACACACACACACACACACACACACACACACACACGTAGTTGTAATGATAGCATCTGCAGCCCGTGCTGAAGGCTCCTTCCAGCGATGCCAGGTTTATTTAAAGCACTGTGCTAATCTTTGATGTTGCACTTTAGTAATCTCAGATGAGATATGACTTGGCTGGCTGCATTGCTCCTAGACTACATTCACAACAGCGTGACTTTGCGATGGGTAGCTAGGAATCAATTTCTCACATATGAGAGAGCGTCGTGTCTTACTTCGCTGTCCACTGACCTGTGACATTGCTGGAGCTTTGGTTCCAGGGGGCCACAAGAGAATCTGCAACCCAGACGAGTTATCATCAATAGCATCAATAAGTAGTAGAGCTCTTTGGTGGAAAATATGAATATCTCATTAGATGGCGGTTAACATTTACTAAAAGGGAAAATTTTAAATGGCAACGGTAAACACTGGTGATAAAGTGTACCCACAAGCAATAACAGGGCCACAGTGGAGAAAATGAATGTAGACATGCCCCAAGGGACTTGCTATTATTATTATTTAGTTTTTTTTTCCAACTAAGGATTAAGATTAAAGCAATCTAAAGAGGAGTGAAGACTGCAAGGCATACTGTACTGTAGGCTAGAATTTGTTCAACTTGAAGATTTTCCACACTTTCCCACTCTGTGGTTTAGTTTATTTACACTGGAATTAACAATTATATGGGCTAGTTCAGATGCACAGCTAAAAGTGGAACATAGTGCTGAAAACATGTATTTTTCTAGATCTCACTATGCTACTAATTAGCTGTGTGATGGCTTACTAATACAGTACAGACTGGAGCAGCGTTGCAGATTTTGGAACCTTCTGGGATGTCCAAAATTACCACCACAGGGAAATCACAAGCAAATGATTTTTGTGCCCTACTGCATGTTGGGAATGTTATGGGAGGTGTAAGTACTATGTTTTAATTGTGAAGGAATGTACGTACCTTAAATACATTATGCCTATGTCTACAACATCATATGCTTATGTTTACAACCGTCATTAAGTTAGAGTCAACCATCAATTGTACAATTCTACAAGGGTGGTAAAAGATTCTCTATGCGTGCGCATTAGACTGTACTCTCTTTAAATCACTTCATACAGCTCCATGTGCTGTTTCAGGACCTCATAAATCAAGGAATCGTTGTGTTTGTGAGGTGTAACTGTAGACTTACATGACACATTGTCTGCTTGTGAATGCTGAACATCACAGGTTGAATTTAAACAAGACCCCGGAAACATGAGCAGGCTTAGAAAAACACACACCTGCAATGAGAAAATAGTTCTCTTGGTAATGCATGGTTAATGTACCTTTAATTTCTTTGATTGAACAGTAATCTTCATTGAATAGAATCATAATACAAGCATGTCTGAATTAATTTAATTTATGGATGTTTTAACATGTCTCATATTTTTCATAGTACGCCCACATATTTGCATTGCATGTACAAATTAGGGCTGAACTGTACCGAACGAGTTTTAGCCGACAGCAGATCATGCGTGTATAATCAACCCCTCTTGCCTAATACAATACTCCTGAGAGCCCTTCATAGTTTGTCGGTACTCTTTTATCTTTATGACGGCAAGGTTTCAATTTGAGAAAGAGGGTTAGAAAATTACACAGAAAATGGTGGTATCTTAAAAAGAAAAAAGATAGATATTATCAGCAAATACTGTATATATGCACTGCAGGATAAAAGAAGGACTATCAACATTTCAATGTTATAAGTGAGAAGGCCATCGTATAGTGTCCTTGACATAAGCTGCAAAGCATGTTATGGTGATTCACATGAGTTGATTGCAATTACATTACATAGCATATACACATATGCAAATAGGAAAATACATGACTTCACTCTGGATCTCGGGAAATATTTCCAACACCAAAAGACATTTATCTTAAGGCTCAATAGCACACTACCCAAAATGAGCAATATGTGTGTTTCTGTTTGGGTTCTGTTATATTTCCAATTTACTCCTTTAGCTGACGATTTCTTCCAAAGTGACTTGTAGGGAGCAGTTGTTTTACTCCTTTTTTACTCAACAAACCCACTGGAAGACCACATAACTAGACTTGCATCCTAGTATGACATTTACTGGTCAGCCATATTCTAATAACTGTTAATATGACAACATCTGATAAGCGACTAATTGATATTGGTGCTACAATTAATGTATTGAGGACTTCTGTTGCAAAGGGGCAATTTTGCAAAACACACATAGCAAAAATTACAATATTTTAATGTCTATCCAAATTCATAACTAAATCTGTCCACTGACTCCATTATGAAGCACACAAGGTGGAAGCTGAATGCTGTTCTATGCAGCAAACAGCTATTATAACTTGTCACTTGGGAACAGTGTGTGAGAGTAAAATCAACGGGAAGGGAAGACCCTGTCACTGAATGTCTTTGTTAACAAGAAATAATACTCACAACTCATGGGCATAGCTGCAGTGCTTCATTATCTTATTCTATACTGAGCCATGCGGCTATGTTACCTTTAACCCCTTGTTTCCGCTCTTTAGATAGAACATATAAATAATGTCGCATCTCAGTATAGTGGAAAAGAACATTTCCTCATGCTTATCTGAATTCTTCCATTGCTGTATATAGAGTACAAGTTAGGCTACTGTACAAATATAATTTTTTTATTGATTACAATGCTGTGTTATGCACTGCTTGAGTACTGCCACAGCATATAAACAGTGTCCCAGATCTTCAGAAGGGCCCTTACTCTATTTCTTTTCATGCTTAGTGAGTCTCTCTATGTATCAGGTATACAGTAGGACCAGTTGCCTGTACTCTTCTAAAGCCTCTAAGACTACCAGCCATGATGTAAATGGATAGGGTATTACACGCCCTTCATGTGATTTGATAGGAAACATTTCTACCAACTGTACCAAGGCCCCTACGTTTGACCTGAGCAAACATGTAGTGTGTGTGTGTGTGTGTGTGTGTGTGTGTGTGTGTGTGTGTGTGTGTGTGTGTGTGTGTGTGCACGCTCGCGAGAGTGAGTGTTCTGCTATATGTGGGAGCAAAGGACAAGCTGTGGTCTTAAATCACAACAATGGGAACATGCTGTGAATAGAAAGGGGGGGATTTCAAATAGGTTCTGTGGATTCTTGACTATTCTTAGTTCGGTAGTTATCACACACAGAATGGGAAGGGGAGGCCTAAATCCCCTCAGCATTTACATTCAGAGCATCACTTTATTGACCTTGGCTAGTTGTCTGATTGATTGGTTTTTATAATGGTATTGCCCTATATTCTACTGAAAGATATGTTCTAAAAACACAAGATGATTCAGATCCTGCCTTACAGACATGTGGTAGCAGTCAAATCCGGGACACAAACACCTCACACCTTAGTGTGTAGAGGAATTTAGTAGATGAAATAGTAATTTTATTCAATTTGCTCTCCATGCCCTTGTGCTCACTGCTTTAGTCGGTTTTAATTAACAGTCACAAATCCAGATTGTCAAGCCTCTGTCAGGATATGCCTCTGCCCCCTAGCTATTGAGGAACCATGTGAGAGAATTGAAATAAAATGCCAGAGTTCTCTTTCCATTTTGAAGAGCAGGTGTGATTCTTTCAGGTGTTTGCAAGAGACAAAATGAGGCTGACATATGGATTTAAATCTATGACATGCACTGGAAGATCTTTCAGCAAAAAGCATATCTCAAAACACAGTAATATGATTATCCTATAGCCTGACAACAGTCAGACTACTTTGGGGTGTCATTGGCCCGAGCAGCTTGAACTGTATAGAACTGACCCCGGTGGCGATTAATATGTCCAAGAAATATGATTAAATACATACATATAAAAACACATATGCATATAAAAGTTGTGCATTTATTTAATATGCATTGATATCTAACAGATAACAATTAGATGGGAGAGGAGCTAAATACACTTACCTCCACGAGAAAGATGCATATACAACGCATTATTCCAGATATTTTTTGTTACATCATTTTCACTTCTGTGCAGAAAAAGTCATCTTCTTTAAGTCCATTTCAGTGTGACTTGAAAATATATTTCACGCGTTTTAATCCGCGTCTGCAAACGTTTCATAAAGACCATAATTCTTCCACTTTTATAGCAACTTGAAAACTCGCAAAAATAAAATTGTTCAACATTCCAGCCGTTATATAATTGTCTATTTACCTCATATTTTGGAATAGTTAGATAACAATATTATCATCAATCAACATTATTACACGCGTATATAGTCACAGAAATAATGCTGTTTTAAAACGCACAGTCCATAAAATATGATCAAGTGCAACGGAATAATGTTGAATGGTTTGGATGTTGCTGGTGAGCAGTGATATCTCGGTCTTAATGTGATTGTTGGTCTTTTCCATTCGGGTCGGTTTCTCATGAATACTACATTGAACTCCGTTAGTTTGTATTACAGGAAACCAAATACACATTTGGAGACGCGCAGCATACACCTTCAAAAAGATACGCAGCGCTCAGAGTTGATCCCTTATCAAAACTCGTTTCGCAGGCATGATTTACTCCTCAAAGAGCCGCGGGATAAGATGTCATATCTTCACCTTCTTCCGTGCCACTGAAGCTAGACCACCTCAATGAGTCTCAACCGTTTACGTTTTTGGCATATCCGACGCGACTGAGGTTTAACTCAGTTCCTATTCGTAGATTTAATTAATGATGTAACAGATTCAAATCTATAATCCTGCTCAATCTTGACGTCATTTGTAAGAGAAAGTTAAAAGGACTGCCCGTTGTTAGGGACGATCAATGCGCACTGAAAGTAGAGCCCTGTTACTGCCAAGCATCCAAGGAGAGCAGTTAGGAGCAAGGAACGTGCCCACATTTTCCGCTGAATCCGTGCCAAAGCCAATGTTTACAGATTTGCCTGTCAACACAAAATTGCATTTTACAATAGATGGCCCATAAAGTTAAGTAACATTCTGCCTCAATTTAGCAACCCAATGCTCATTAATTTAATCTAAGAACACCTGGTAGCATACATGAAATAAGTAGCATATAACATCTGTGATTTTGTGAAAGGAAAGTATTTTTGGCAGTACATTTACTATACAGTAGGCTGCATGTCTACTCTACATCCTGCTCAAACTCAAGAAAAGTTACATTATGACCTGATCTCCTTGAACACTAAATGTTTCATACAATTTTATCACGTTTGATTCAACAAATTAATACAATTCCATAGCATACCACACTAGCAAATGTTCTAATTCAGAGGTCTTCAACAAGGGGTCTTCCAAATTATTTGATCCCTATACCTTATGTTCTTCCAAAATTCTAATTGTCAGAATACACATTTTCATAAATACAACCTGTGCTATAATTCTGTCAATAATGGCTTAGGTTAGTGGCTTACTTGTATACAGGCACCATAGTTGGCCCGACAACTAAATATTTAATACCATATGTAACTACCGTTCCTGTACCTCTGGTCTAATTAGAAAGATACTTAATGCACGCTGACAGTGTCGGGGGGGGGGGGGGGGGGGGGGGGGGGGGGGGGGGGGGGGGGGGG
>JAODTR010005625.1:0-11264 GCA_025399935.1 Amblyopsis rosae
TTGAGCACATCAGTGTTCAACTGGTTGTTATAAAAATCTATTCATATGATGGTTTGTGTGTGTCATTTGACAACATACCATTTTGAGAAGAAATAACATTGTTTTGAATGTAAAGTTTAATTTTGCAGCAGAATTGATGGGTTTTTCATATTGTGTGTGTTTTTAGATTTGTGTGTAGAGTTCTCAGCGCATGAGCCAAGCTTTCAGAAAATGTGTGTAACCAATCGAGAAAAACTAAAAGGAGCCGTTGTTGCTCGTTGGACAGTGTGTTTTTTCCGTTTCTTTAGTTCGTCTGCATTCGCCTCGCCCTCTCGGCGTCACATTAAGGTGTGTAGTAAAATGACAGGCACTCAACAAAACAATCTGTCAGATCTGTACAATACACAGCTTCTTAGGAAAGCAGAATCGATTGTGTCTGATGGCTCCCATCCTCTACACACAGAGTATAAAAAGGTTCCATCCATCCATCCATCTTCATACGCTTATCCAGAATGCATTCAGGTTCCTGTTTCTAATTCCCTCTAGTCAAGACTAATAGATTCAAACATTATTTTATACCTTCATCCATCACACTGCTGAACTCGCACAGGAAAAGGTAAAGGTGTTTCACAACACCTAGTGAACATGGCTCATATATTTGTGTGTGCACATAGATATGTATATGTGTATATATGTATGTATGATATTGTAGCGATGTGTCGTATTGCATGTTTATTACGCACAATGTTATACGGTATGTATTGATTTATGTGTGATTTCTTGTATGTTTTTAAACTATATTGCTGCACAAAAAAGTGCCCAGTTGGGGACAATAAAAGTGTACTTACTTAATGCATGTCTGTGAAACAGACCTTAATTGACCATCATCTGAGTTAGGATTACAGTGTGGTCTGTACCTTGTGACAGTTGCTGATGTATGCTTTACAGCGTCTCTGCTAGTGCTGTTGTGATACATAAATGTCAAATATGGCCACGTATACTGTATATAAACATATGCAGAGCAAAACCACAGCTTAAAATACATTCTACAAAAGCCATTGCTGCATCATGAAAGAGTCAATAGTTAAACTATAGCATTAACCAGCGTTTACGTTTTCATGACATAACTAGCCCCACAGCTACCATGTGTTATTATTCGTTTTTGATCCAGCACCAATCCACTTTGTGCATGTACAGCACCTGCTAAAGAATAACTAGTATTCTTTCTGTCTTCTCTTCGGCCATTCCTCTAGATGCTGTGAGTGTGTCTGTGTCCTGTCTAACTGGTATTATGAAAAGGGGGGACAGCTCTTCTGTAAGAAGCACTACTGGGATCGCTATGGAGAGCACTGCCATGGCTGCAAAGAGGCCATCATAACAGGCCTAATCATGGTAAGACTATCATCGCTCCATCCAAGCAGTCTGCATGACACGTCGACATGAAATGTTATCATCATTCAGAAGCTAAGTAAGCACAATCAGTGTGTACTGTAATGGGTAATGGTATGCTGATAATGAAGAATGAATTGGCTTTTTCTAGTCAGATTTTACTTTGTTGAAAAACATTCCACTGTATTTATCACAAGATACATTTGGATAATCCTCTTTCCTCCTGTTTACCCACTAACTACTCTTTCACCAAAACATTTATTTCTGGAGCACAGGGAAATGAGTCTATTGTTGTTGGTGTGGGCTAAAAGATTGTTATAGCGGCTTTCATCAAATACAATATTCTTATTGAGGTGCCCAATCGTTGGATTAATGAAGCTGTTGTGTTAAACCTAAAACTCCTTCCTCCCGCTTGCGTTCCTGTCTTGAGTGTAAATAAGCGTTTTTACCTACAACTTTCAAAATGGAGGATATCCCCTGCATAAACATCCTGATAGTGCATGGTTTTGATGTAAGAACGTTCAAAAAAATATCAGAACTCCAGTATAGTGTTGGCCGTCACCTAATGTATCTCTTTATTTCATCATTATTGTTCGTTAAAATATGATAACATGCGGTATCCGTGTCAATTTAACCGTTATCCATTTAGACGGTAATGCATTACTTTTCAAATGTCAGAGTAATGTTCCCCTTTCACTCTCTCTCTCTCTCTCTCTCTCTCTCTCTCTCTCAGGTAGCTGGAGAGCAGAAGTTTCATCCCGAGTGTTTCTCTTGCAAAAGATGTGGAATATTTATTGGAGATGGAGACACATACACACTGCTGGAACGTGTAAAACTCTACTGGTGAGCTCCAAAGGACTGTATAAACACACAGCATCTGAGAGACATACAAAGAGGTGCATATTATATTACATTTACAGTACATTCTGTAAACACAGTGTATACCTGTCTGTCTGGCAGTGGCCACTGTTTCCACAGTGTATCAGCTGGCAGAAGGCAGAGTTCGCCGGTGAACAAGGGTCACCACATGGTGGCGCTAGTGTCCCTCCCACCTTGTGCGGATGGCAGACGAGGTCTGACCATCGCCGCAAACCCCGGCCAGGACAAAGGGCCTGTCGTCTCTGTGACAGAGTGAGTCTGGCTCCCATCACTATGAACCCTAATACGCCAGGTGCACACCTGTAGCCACTAACAACTATATATCCTCCACTCTTAGACTGGACTCGCTGCTCAGTCCTGACCTACTGTCCACCATTCACATCCACGACACTGTGCTGGAGGTCAATGGCATCCCAGTTGGCAACATCTTGCTGGATGAGGTGGGGCTCTCTATCTGCTCCACATTACCACGGAGCTGTGCTTTATTCACTTAACTGAGTGTGTTGGGGGGCAATACAGAAATAGTCTAGTGTTCTGTAGGTCAAGCCCTGGAGTTGGCATACTTCTTTTGATTAGTGCCACTAATAGTCTGGAAAATACAGTGATTGTAAGTATATCTAAATAATTAAAGGAATCTGTACTCATGTTCCAGTCTCTTATTGTCTTAACGGAGGCTTATTATGTGCCTTCACCTTCCCAGTGTTAACCGGTTTTATTCCTACAGATAAACAGTGTGATCCAAGACACCAGCAGACCACTGCAGCTCACAATAGAACACAACCCCCCACCTCTGGAAAAGCCCCACAGCTCCGACGATGGCCGGGAAAACACAAGCTGTCCATCAACCTGTGTCCATGACAGCCTCAACGGAACTCATGAACTCCCAAGCCTGGAAGAGGAGCCAAGCCCGGAGCAGATAAAGGAACCATTCTCGCCACCACAGCACCACAAAATGCTGGGAATGCGTTCGAGAAACATCCTGTATGACGCGTTTGGTGGTGTTTCACACAGTCTGATTGATCTATCTTACCTTTTATTTTACTCTCTCTCTCTATTGCTATCTTCTCAGGCGGAGCTGTAGTACAGACAAATGTCCCCTCTCTCAACGGAGAGACATGGGTCGCTCTGAGTCTCTGCGCATGGAACCTGGGGACAGAACCCATCGCATCTTCAGACCCTCAGACCTCATCCATGGCGAGGTTCTTGGCAAGGGTTCCTTTGGACAAGCTGTGAAGGTGCAGAACACCAACACCATCACAACACTGTCCCTTCCTGTTATATAATATGGACATTATCGCTAAGGCAATGTTCAGTGATTTAAAGATATACTCAGCGAGATTAGAGCTGAATCCAAACAGAAACACAGGCCGACTCCTCCCATGACATTGTTTGGCCCAACTGTAGAGTTAATGGAATGTGATCCGTTGAATATGTCCCTTTAGTGGTTCCTGCCCCATTCCCAGTGCAAACTGAGAAACCCCTCCAGGGAACTTAACATATATTCTCAGCCAAACAAGCTTTCTGAAATCAAAACATATATGCTCTTGTATCTACTGTATATGAATACTGCAGGAGCTTATATGTATGACAGCGATGTGATTTTCGTTGCAAAGGTAACACATAAGGAGACGGGCGAGGTGATGGTGATGAAGGAACTCATACGCTTTGATGAAGAAACACAAAATACCTTCTTAAAGGAGGTAGGTGGTCAACATAACACCAATGGTTAAGTTAATAGTTCAGTTTAACCGACTACTTTCATGTTATGTGTAGTCAGCTGGTTTCCTGGGGTTATATTGGTAAATTGGGCAGATAAATGACCACACTTGACTTGGTGTAGGTTAAGGTGATGCGTTGTCTGGACCACCCCAACGTTCTCAAGTTTATTGGACTCTTTTATAAAGACAAACGAATAAACTTCATCTCTGAATACGTCCAGGGGGGCACTCTCAATGAGACCATTAAAAAAATGGTAAGGCATTATCTTTTGCAAGTTCCACAATACTTAATATTTTGTGTAAACCGCTATCTTTGCGTTCTAGGATCATGATTTCCCATGGTGTATGAGAGTGAGCTATGCCAAAGATATTGCAGCTGGAATGGTAAGAACATCTACACAACACACAGGATTGAAATACAAATAGCATACAGTATATTAATAATCAACACTATTTACACTGAAAGTAACCGCTGTCTATTTCTCAGGCATATCTTCACTCCATGAATGTTATACACAGAGATCTGAACTCACACAACTGTCTTGTCAGAGAGGTAAAGAAGTTACCAGAACACTTTACACCATACCAGTGCCCTAAATAATTTCCCCACACGACTCATATCGTCCTACTTGTTGTATCAGAACCAGAGTGTAGTAGTTGCAGACTTTGGGCTGGCCAGGTTGATTATGGAGGACCGTGTCCAGGACAGGGCTCCTACCATAGAGAGGGCCTCCACAGGACGGCTGTCAGACCTCCGCAGGCAAGACCGAAGGAAGCGGTACACAGTGGTGGGAAACCCCTACTGGATGGCCCCTGAGATGATTCACGGTGAGAGATAACAGCTGCTAGTAAGACCACTGCACCACTCCAGACCGCTCCACATATGACTAGCCTTTATAAACTGTGCTTAAAAAGAGTTATTTGTCTTTTATTTTAGTGTGAAGAAGAGCTGACAAGTGACTGTAGCACTGTCTGTAAGAGGAAACTGTGAATACATTGATAACAAGTAAAACAATACAGTCTTAAAATGTACTGAATATCACAAGGAGAACAGCAGTAGAATGTGTTTTCCAGT
The DNA here is from genome assembly GCA_025399935.1 of Amblyopsis rosae. Lineage (NCBI taxonomy): Eukaryota > Metazoa > Chordata > Actinopteri > Percopsiformes > Amblyopsidae > Amblyopsis > Amblyopsis rosae. The sequence goes on from JAODTR010005625.1 coordinate 5,041, forward strand.
CCTGGAGACCCACTGTCCTCCATGTTTTAGATGTCTCCATGCTCCTACACACCTGATTCACATGAATGGGTCATTATCAGGCTTCTGCAGTGATTGACAATGATCAATCCAAACATCTTTCTACGGTCTGTTCTTCCCAGGGAAGACCTACGACGAGCGGGTAGATATCTTCTCTTTTGGCATCATGGTGTGTGAGGTAAGTAACTTATTGACACCACTTTAATTGGTTTCAAGGGAGAAACTTTGTTATTCCTACACAGCTCCAGCTTATGGGTCTATTCAAATGGACAACATATTAACCGCAAGTTCAGATGATTTTGTAAATTATAATGGAGAAGAATAAAGGTATTTTACTAATCATCCAAAACTAATTTAATTTAAAAATTAAGGTTTTGTTTAATACTTTTTCACAAGATTATAGGCAGAGTTAGTGCAGACCCAGACTACCTGCCCAGGAACAATGATTTTGGGCTGAATGTACCTGGTTTCCTGAAGCAGTATTTTCCTTCTGAATGCCCATCTGCCTTCCTGCCGTTGGCTGCACTTTGCTGCCACCTAGAGGCAGATTTACGGTAAAACAATGCTATACACTACTGTACATATCATTTACTCATAATCCCATTATCTGACACACTGCAAACCTAAATGAGGTTTCACATTGATGTCCTTACACTCTACACATATTCCCTTCCTATATTTCAGTCCATCCTTTGACAAACTTAATGAGTGGCTGGAAAACATGCTGATGTACCTGGACATTGGCCTGCCCCTTCTGTCTGAAGTGGAACAATACAGCAAGGCCTTCTGGGAGACGCACAAAGACCACCACAACCACAGTTCCCCTTGCCTTGAACACAACAACCACCCTCTGCCAATAAGCATGCGTGAGGCGGAGACTACGCCCTGTTCTGATGCCAGTAAGGACCACATTCTGCCTGACCACCATCTCCGCCTTCCAAATCAGCAACGCACAAGAAATGACCCCGCCCCTTCCTGTCTGAAGGATGGGCACTCACATCCAGAGACTCCGAACAGCTGCCGTGATGTTCACCAATCACTGAATGTAGATTCACGTGAAGTGTCATGTGAAGTCAGAGACCACTCAGACAATAACCCCCTCTCCCAGTCGGAACCCTCCCAACAGCAGCAGAGGGGCTACAGCCCCCTGCCAGGAACGCATCACCGGCCCAGGCGAATATGCAGGGTTGTGTGGGACCGAACAGAAGAAAGCTCTTTTTTATGACTATCTAATGTCACTACCATCGGTGTAGGGTGAACTGTATGGGCTACAAGATCTATCCCTTCTTTACACATCACTAGTGATCAATAATCCACAGATAGGCTATGAGCATGTTTTGGAATGTATAGGTAGCCAGCTGGCCCGTCTATTATGTGCTTTTCTAAAGTTTCTCATTGTAGGGACTGAAATACAAATGTTTCAGACAAGTTGGCTGACTTCAAATTGTTTTCCATATCAACTGGTAAACTAACTATCAGATAATTTCTTCATACTAAATTGTGGCTACATAGCATATATTAGTGGGTCATTATGTTTTCTTTTGAACACAAAAGGTAGCATAGACTAACTGCCGGGTCTATATTAACCCTGTTGGGTCATACAACTGACATGTCTTAATGGTTGCTTCAAACTCAATGAGGTTCTGTTGGACAAATCAAAGGTTATAATGTATGTGATTGCTGACGTCAGCAACAGCAATTGTAGCATTATGGGACCACTACAGCTTGAACTTGAGTGACAATTCATTCAATTTGCTACCAGCACCACCTGAGAGTAACCTTATAACTGTGAGACAGGCCATACCTTGCATAAAAAATTTAAAGTTAGTAGTGTACGGTCATGTAAATAAACTGAAAATTGTATTGTGTGTAAGAATACTTCAAACCTAATAAATCGATGCATCACCTGTCTGAAACAGGGAAAGCCGGAATCTTTATTTGAAGGAAACCTAGACCAGAAATGTCAATCATGAGGCTAAAGTCTCAAGAAAGTAAACACACATGACCATCCATCCATACGTCCATGGGCGTAGATTCTGTTTGAACATTGGAGGGGAGGAATACAATGTGGGTGGTCTGGGGGTCCTCCCCCAGAACATTTTGAGAATTACTTCACATCATTTTGAGAAACACTTCATTTTCTGCATTCTGGTGATAATCTAATTGAACAATTTGTGCCTTTTCTGCATCAATGTAGGGTGGAAATGTCTATTAATTTAATGGATTTGTACCATTGCTTTAGGCATATGCCTGTTTAATATTTTTCAGCAAACATAGGCATGACATAGCCTACAAGTGAAGAAAAAATATGTGGTGAATATGATATAGCATGTAATTGGTGCATTTTTCATAATCGTTTTTTAAATTATATCAACTGTAGGCTATGTCCAATAAACATGTCAGAGTATTTCGCGCGTCTGGTGTACCGTAGGTAGAAGCTTGTGAAAGGCGAAAATTTTTATGAAAAATGTGGTTTTGAGTTGGCTATGAGATATAAGGGTTTGGGGGATACAAGATGTTCAGTAGTGACACTATGCTAAAGTCAAAATGAATAGTCATGGGCAATGTCTTAACTCCAGGGAATACGCTAAATCTTTTCGTATGGCCTTTACAAATCAAGCAATGTGAAACGCTCACCTGCGCTGCCTCTCCTGAACCACCATGCGCGTCATGCTCTGGATGCACTGGGCTCGGTAGTTCTCGTAATGCACGTCTCGCGTCACATCCTTCAGGTCCTGCATGTGGGTTCGAACCAGCATGTTCCTCAGCAGCAGGAAGTCAGAGTGAGCTGGGTTCTCCACTGAGCATGCAACCACAACGTCTTACAACCATGGTTGTAACTATGGTTACTACACTACACTAGACTACAGGCTGTTCCAAGGTCATTACTTGGTCACTTCACAGCAAAGACCTTACAGTTCACTATATAGGGAATGAGTCAGCAAAATCATGTATATCATACCAGTGTAATTATATAATGTTCATACACAGTCACGATGTTGTAAATTGATACAATAACAAATGGTTTCATCAGTCGTTGCCTCATTTAATGTGAAGTTTAATGATGTAACATGCTATCCAGTTAATGACAGTTTATAAATAAGTGAACTGTGTGTTAATATTGTACCTTCTACAACACCCCATGGGTACAGACGACCTCTGAACCTGCGGCCTTTACTCTCAAACTGAAAATTGCTACCAATAACTGCAAATGGAATACTGTCCTGGAAAGAGAGAGTGAAAGAGAAATAATTTATTGTATTATGGTGTTGAGGACATGTGACCAAACCGGATCAATTCATAAGTAAACAGGAATAACCTTCAGAATCTGGTCATGCTGCTTAAACTCCTCATCCTCATCTGAATCACAATCAGGAAACTGGTAGATGTTAAACCCAAAATGTTCAATCTCCTCTCGAATCTCAGACACAAAGGCATAACAGAGAAATGTATGCAACACCAGACATGTTTTTGTCTCAAATGCACAAGGTTATCTGTACTCCTTGTTCTAAATATACAGTTGACAGGCTCTACTGCTGAGTAAATCCTCACGTTGGAAAGATTTCCAACCAATTCTAGTATGCGAGGTCCATGTTAGATGTGTGTTCCAGCTGCATACCTTCCTCTTTTTCCTTTGGGCCTCTGCAGGTGTCAGGCTGTCAGATTTGGCCAGCACAGGAATTATGTTGACCTTTTCATGCAAGGCCCTCATACACTCCACATCTAGAGGTCGAAGACTGGAGAGTAAAGTGCGCGCACACACACAGAGTCATTTGAAGGGGAGGGGCTTGTGCATTGTGCTACTGCTTCTACGGCGGAGGGACCTTGCATCTACAGATTTCTGTGTATGCTCTACATGCTATGGTACCCGTGGCCAAAGGGAGAGATGAAGTATAGCAGAGAGTGGACTCTGTTGTCCTGGATGTTTTTCCGGTTCAGCCCACTCTCATCCCGGAAGTACTGCTCAAACTGATGGTCGATGTAGTCTTCTATCTCCTTCCAGCTGAAATGAGCACATCTAAATACTTCTGTGAGAAACTTCATTTAGTTGATCACATTCTGGCAGCTCTTACTGTTCCCTTAGTGACCTGTAAAGCTCCATTGAGCAGACATGTTTTACTCTTATTTTAGCATGCTGGTGTCCTATACCAACCCAGCTATATGCAGCTACTAGGTTGTTGCTTCGTGTTTTCTATACTCATATTGGGCCTGAATTTAATAAAATGCCACATTGTGACGTGCAACGCAGCAGTTGTCCCTGCCCCTGAAACATGTGCTGAAACTTGCTGGAGATGATACACATAGAATAAATATAGACTATATTGTTTTGCAATCTGTTGGGGAATCCCTGCCTTTGGTAAAAAATAAAATAATGAATGGATGTTTAATTAAACCAGTAAATCAATAAGCAATGAACCAATATTTGCTCCAGACTTGGCAGCACCTGTGTGTTGTTAATAGCATCTCCAAACCCTAGTGTGTCTAGAATGCTTAGCCGCAGCTTGACTCCCTTCTCCTCGATGCCAACAGTGTGCTTGATGACGTCCACCGTTTGAGTGATCCACTCTATGGAAACCGCACATACGAGCACACACACACACACACCTGTAGGTTCAACACTGTTGCGTACTTTGGGACTAATGGGTCTTATGCAAGAACACTTAGTTAAAGGTAAACTGATGAACGAAAGACAATACAGCATAATCTAGTCTCACCTTCAGCATTTTGGACCTTCCTGTCCTTGTATAGGTCTGTGAGGAACAGATTGTTGATCAGAGTGGATTTAACAAGGCCAGACTCCCCTGCAAGCAGAAAGACCATCATCTATATGTGAACCTAGTTCCTATAGCACCGTGGTGCTTTCAAAGAGGATTCAACTGATAACGAGACACAGAAAGAACACTTGGTTGTTGGTGTGCTAAGGGCACCATTCCGACATGCGCCAAATAAATAACGCCTGGAATTATTCCAGTTAAGCCAACCCGTACCAATTAACTCACATGAGATGCACCTCACCTGCTACCATGAGAGAAAAGGTAAATCCTTTCTTTACTGTCTTTCTGTGCACCTGATTGGGCAGTATGGCAAAGCCCACATACTCCTTGCCCTGATCCTGTGGAAGACATGGCTAGTAAAACATCATTGTTTGCTCCAATTATATTGTAACATTAGTATTATTCATTCAAACAGCACTAGCATACAGTATACGATACAATCTAACACATTTGAGCAAGGCATCAATATCAAACCAGCAGGAACGCTTTCCAATGTACGCCTGTAGTATGTGGATGGTGGCTGTACAGACACGCCATACACACCTCTGGGGAATCGTATGGGTCAAAGCGTCCCCAGGCGCTGTGAGGTCGTGAGTCCAGAGACCCCTGTGAGGGCAGCGTTCTCCTCAGTTGGAGGGGCGGAGTCTCAGCGTCACTCCACAAGCGGCAGGGCTGGTGAGGGGGCTCAGGCGAGCCGGACGGGCTGACGGGGCGGAGTGAGACCCAGGGAGTGTCCCGGGATGGCCGGGGAGTCTCCATCGTGTCCCCATGCCAGGTCCTCCTGGGTCAGTGGCTGGCGTCTGGTTATGGGTCCCTGGGAGCTGCTCCCCTGGGAGCTCCCCGCACAGAGAGGCTGGGTCCTGCTCATCAAGGGACAGACCGGACAACTGGGTGGGGCAATATTGTTAAAAAAAATATTAATTTACACTATATATTTCAGTATCTAGTTCAATTATATTATCATGGAGTGTGACTATTTTGAAGCCATGGTGATTGACTGCTTCTGCTTCACTGTCATTATTAAGGCTTGCGTCCATCTGGCATAAAGGCAGCATTAGCATTGCTACTGCTGCTGGTTACTGGATGTCATGTAACCACTTGGGCAGGAGGCTAGCAAAGCTATTGATGATGTTGTTAATCTGAGAAGCCCAAGGCCTACTTTGTTATGAATTGGCTTTGTGAATATTCTCACACACTAAGTCTTCACACAGTAGGCTATGTGTGAAACTACCAGAATGTACACAGCAGCAAGGCCCACTCTAGGTTTGATCAAGGTTTGTCTGGAGTTACTCCACCTGTCAGATCTGATTATCCACAAACCTTTGCAATGGGTTTAACCCAGGATTTAATCTACCAGGGGACATTTAACATGAAACACACACACACTAAGGACATGTTAAAGGTAAACTGATGAATGTCTCGTTATATATA
>JAODTR010005626.1:0-11707 GCA_025399935.1 Amblyopsis rosae
TGTGTGTGTGTGTGTGTGTGTGTGCGTGCGTGTGTTACATGGACACACACAAGGACACGGGTAATAAAAATGAGCATTTCCACATGAGATTTCCCCAGTAAAGGACATGTGTCTCTAAGTAACACTGTTGCATTTAAATGTATAGCATTATACGGGATGGTGCGGTGGAAATTGCTCAGTTAGATGTTGGCATTTAAGGCAAATAGTGCGCATTTTACTTCTCTTGCGCTCCGTCCCTCCCCCCAGGCGCACTATCATTATCTCGCTCGCTTACCGCTTCCCATTAATTGGCTAATAAACTCGGCCAATGAAAAGCCTGGACTTGGGGCATATTCAGATGTCCACTAAGCACTAGAATGCGCTTGTTGTGTGACTAAGTGTAGATAATTACTTTGTGTTGAGGGGACAGGCACTGTACGTTTTAATTCATAAAGAAATGAGGAGTTATGCCTTGGAAACCCCTGTTAAGTAGGTAATTAACCTTTGACTGCTGTGAATGAGTGTGTCTGTGTGTGAGAGAGAGTTGGTGGTTGCTGCTGTGTGTGTGTGTGTGTGTGTGTGTGTGCGCGAGGGGGGGTTAATGTATGTGTGAGTAAGAGGGCAATAAGTTGGAAAAGTCCTTTCTGTTCTGTTATTAAAGCCCAGTGTTAACCACAGTTTGTGACACTGACCGGTCTTTTTGTTCCTCCCGTGCTGCCGTAGCGCTGTAATGGTTTGGCAGAGCAGAGGGACGTCTTGGTGTCGTACCTGTCTCGACTAGCGCAGAAACCTGGACAGGTAACACACAAACACAAACACAAACCCAAACACGCAACAAGCACACAAACTCATACATTACTGGATTAAGCCTGTGTTTGTTTGTGTTCTGGGTGGTCTGCAGGTAGGCAAGATCAAGACCCTAATGAACCTTATTCCTGACTTCACTGGAAAAGAGACCCTCTACCCCTACCTGATGAAATGTTACAGTACGTCTCGCATGCACGCACACCTTGCGTGTTTCTCGTGTGACGGGGCCAGCGGTGGGCTCATTGGACTGTGGCTAACGTGTTATTAGCGGCCATATTAATAATGCATTAGGGCGGGTGCGCGAGCATACACGTGCATGTGCACATAAGCAGACGGGTGGCCGTTTCGGGGTAGCAAAAACACGTGTCGGCTAATGAGTCCGTTGTCCTGGCTAGCCTAGCGTGCTAATCACAACGCGGTCCGTCACTCAGGCCCACGTTTCCCGCCTTCTCCACCTCCTTCTCTTAATTCTGTTCATCCCCTGGCGTCCGTCCCCTGTTCTGTCCGCTCCTTGGCATCAAACTTTCATTGCCACCTCTCCGCTTGACTCTTGTGTTGTGTTCACACCAGGGGAGGAAAGACATGACTATTTGATTAGCATTAGCCTGCCCGCTGGTCAAGATGGGGATAAGACAGCCGTCGGCGACCCACTCCGCAATGCAGTTATATCCTGGTTAGCCCCCCCCCCCCTTCCTCTCTGAACTTACTCTATTTTCTTTAGTAGACTTTTTTCTCGTTTCATCACTGCAAGGCATTTCTCTAGCATTCTCTCAGCCGTGTTCGCAAACTACAAATTTTGATGAGCGGCTAAATATTACTTCTACACGTCATTTAATCAGCCGCACATTTAATTACATTTTAAATGTATTTTTATAAACCGTATGAAGTCGAAACGATACTCGCACCATGTTTTTGACAAATTGAGCCCAGGTACAATGCTAACCAACGCGTGTCTCCGTGCCAACAGGTCTGGATAAAGACCTGGCCTCGGCCAAGGCTCTGTACGATCAGATACAGACGGAGGGCAACGCCATGGACGAGCTGTCACTCAAGCGACTGGCCGTGCTGTACCGGGACGCAGGGGAGAGTGTGCCCTTCGCCGAGCCCCCTGTGAGTTGTGGGACACACACACACACACACAGGCGTGTGTGTGTATGTTGACTGCGCATGTTTAGCGCACTACAGACAGCAGTGGATGTCCTTAGCAGTGTAACGTTACTTGTATTGTTGTTAAACATTCAAACCTAAGTTCACCTATATGGATATACTCGCAATAACTCCTGGTGGCTGTAAACTGTAAAAGACCAACATAATACATCAACAATCCCTCTCTATTAACATTGTTCCTGCCTGATATTCAGACTACTACATAATACGTATGCCGCCATTATTAAAGACCCATCAGGGGAGGATGGGAATAAAAGAGTGCCTATAGTGGTTCATTGGTCGACAATAGAGCAAATATTGTGTAAATGTGCAATATTACTGTTTGATCCTCCTGAGAAATGGAAAATGGATCAAGAAACATGCAGTGAAATAATAATAAAGCCTTGCTGTTTAATGAAGCGAGCGTAATGCAGGACAACCCACACGGAGAGTAGCTCTTGAGATCCCACGCTAACCGGCCCTGGCACTGATCCAGCCGGTTGACCTAATGCGCGCCACAGAGTGTGTGGCGTAGATGCGTGCGTTGCCACGGTGATGTGCGCACGCTGGCCCACAGCCACAGCGTGCGCACAGCGTGCGTGCGTGAGCCATTGCGCCCTGTGGTCACACATTTCCATGCATGGTGTAAGCGAGAGGGTGTCGGAGCAGCAACAGCTGTTCTCTTATTCCGGCTCCAACTGTTCCTGAGCATTTCACATTCTGTAAGTCCAAGTAGCCCTTTTTTGGGTGGCAAAAGACTGCTGACGCCACGCACACACACCCACACTAGCACTCTCTCAGGACTGGTGCTGTGGGTGTGCTGTGTCCACCGTCCTCTAAGATAAGAGGCTAGTAGCGGTAGGGACTCCTGCAGTATTTAGAGAAATGTCAGAAAGGTAAGGGAATTGGTGTAAGGTATTTTATAGGTTAGCGTTTCTTTTATAAAGAGTCAAAAGCCACAAGCTTGATTTGCCAAGCAGCCTCTTATGTGGTGAGGTGGGTTCAGAATTGGCGACTGTTTGCGAACATGTTCAAACAGTTTTACCTTTTCTGCGAACGTTTGCCAACACAAGCAAACGGTTTGAGGGGGTAGTTCTCGGGGAACACACATTGAAGTTGGACGGAGGGCGACAGTTTAAATCTAATATTTTTTTGAATGTTTACCCAATTTTTCAAAATACTATTTCAAAGCAATCCTGTTTGCCACGAACGTTCGCCACTGTTCACCAAATCTGAACGCACCTCTCTGGTATAGTTTGTCCGTACGGCGATGATGCAGTAGCTACAGTACCGGTCCAGGTAGTGAAGTAGTGACTGCAGGTGGGAGGTAAGTGTCTCAGCAGGGAAGCGATGAGGAGAGCAGAGTGTCTGGGCCAGCAGCTCGCTCTCTCCCTCTCTAACTCATAATCCATACATAACCAAGCAGATATTTATCCACATAATGTGCTGCTTACACGCGGCTGTACGATACGCAGCGCAGCCTTAATCTGGAGAAAGCACTTGCCGCTCCCCCGACCCCCTCCCCAAATAACATCCCTCCCGCCCCGCCCAACTCTGGAACACATTGTCTGGATCAAAACTCCCGATTAATTAGCCAGGAAAAGAGGAATGTGTTTGGGGAGCGAGCTTCAAATCCCATATTGGTGTATTAATCAGGTTTTAGAGATGAAATAAGACAACCTGAATGGAGAGTTTTAAGTTGGAGCCCTGGGGAACAAGGCTGTAGTTCACACACACACACCTGCACAGTCTACCTCTGGAACAATTGCACAATACTCATAGCAACATGCCTTTTTTCCCTCTCCTCTCATTTTTCTGTTTCCAGGAGTCCTTTAAGTTTTATGCAGACAAGCTGAAGGAGAGGGTCGCCAGAGTCCAGACAGCAAAAGTATAAAGTTCTCCTGCGGCCGTATGACCCGTTTCCAAAATCTCACCACGTTATTTTGTCTTTTTTTTTTTATATACAACTTGTGAAAATGTTGAAAATGCATTGTTTCGTGTTCTGCCTGCCCATCTGCGCCGTTGATAATGTCCAACTCTCTCTTCTGCTTTTGACGTAGAAAATGTTCAGACATTGTACAGAAGTATTTATGCTAATAAATGATGTAAGGAATTAAAATCATGTTTGTCTTTTCAAAAGATGTACTGGGTATGTATGTTTGTATTTTGGGAAAATTAATACCGACATTTGAGGATTTTAAGGAAAACCTTTTAATCATAATTAATCCTAGTTTTGAACAAGTTGTATGCGGCAGGTGTGTAAAATCTAGACTCCAAATAAATCCAGTTGATGCACTAAAAATAAAACTCTTATCTGTAGCTAATGACACATCGCAAACATCAGTCAATATGTTTTTTTTTTCTCCTGTTTTCCCCAAACTATCCCCAGCTGTGAAATCACTTTAATTTCTGATATCTGATTCAAAATAGTTTTTAGGTTATTTATGTAACCTAAGCCAAGCCACTCTGACCCAATGAGACTAGCTTTATATAATCACAAGAATATGAAGCAACCAGTTCTTAGCTGTGCAATTCTTTGAAAAAAAAATACACATAATAGAAGTTGCTCTTTGCTTACAAGTAGTTATTGCGCTTCATAAATTAATGATTTACTGTATTTTAAAAAATTGCCATTTTGTGATTACATCCAAATGTATAAAGTTGTCTGTCATATCTGTAGCCTATAGACTGTAATAAACACCTCCAAAGGTATGTTTATGAATGTAATGTTTTACATTGATTTACATCCTGATTAACAGACAAGCGTTCAACACCCGTTTGACAAATAGCAGGACTGTGCTGCCACCCAGCGGCATACAAATGTGCTGAAGTGATTTGTTATTTGAGATCAAAACATAACTCTCTCTATAGATTTAATTTCTAATTTATCAATGGCTTCACGGTAATAATAGTTAAGTTTATTTGCAGAGGAGCTTTTCCAAAATACAATATTTCCCCAATAGTTATTGGTCACCACAATATTAAAGCTATGGCAAATATTAAACATATTTTAGTAAACTTGGATTTAACACATGTCCTTTGTCACTGTGGAAGCATCCAGAATTACTGTAGATGATGTCAACTGACTTAAAACGATGAAAATCGATTGTTAATGAACATGAATCACCGTCAAGTACAAATGTATCGAGGGGTAACACACACAATACACGTTAATGAGTTCAGACGCCATCAAACAAAACCCTGATCAAGCAGTGGCCAATCGATCTACCAGTCTTGACTTGACTTCTGCTTGATGAATTTCAGAGCAAGGTAGTAAAGCACCATGAAGCCGAGACACACTCCCAGTAGGACCAGATAACAGGAGTACAGAGGATACTGGTTCATCTTCATGGCTTCCACCACCTAAACGGAGAGAAAAGCGGGCCAAAAAGGAACGTTAATATCACTGATTACACGGGTCAGAGAGAGGGCTTATAACCTTGGCTTATATGTTGCATAGTTGTTTATATATGAACTATATACAATGCCATTAATTGACACCAACGAAAGCCATTTATAGGTGTTCTGGCTGCTGTTTATATTACTGTCGCCTATTGTAAGTGCATAGATTATAACTAAATTAATATAAATGCGACGGACCCATTGGTCCCCAGTGGCATGTCCTGACATGACAGTTTTACTTATAAATGATGTTGACCCAAAATAAAATTATGTAAAACTTTTGAATAATGTTCATATCCTGTAGAATATAGGGATTTAATATCCCTGTATTTGAAGGTGCAGCTGGTGCTGACTACAGTGATGATCTCTGCGATGGATTAGACGGTTCGAACCCACGTGTATGCCGTCCACACTGATCGTGAAGTTTCCTATAGACACGGGGTACTTGTTGCCTCGGAACTGAACCTGTAGCATGCCCTCGAACCCCCACCGCATGAAGGAGGCGTGGGAGAACCAGGAAGCCACTGAAAATGGTGCCACACACACAGAGACGAACACAGTGTTATCATAGTGTGCTGGAAAAATTTAAGTACACTAGGGGTGGGTGGTGTGTGTTAATTGGCCACAAGGTCCTTATCATACACGTCCTTCATCCAATCACGTGCCTCAGATTCATACTCTAAACACAATCGGGTGGTATCACATTTAAGTAGATCCTCTCAACCAAGGAATTTAATTGTAATTCGAGGCAAAACATGAGTTATCTTATCCATCTCGCTCGCTCTCTCTCTCTCTTTCTCTCTCTCTCTCCAAAACGTTCTAACATCCTGTAACAATACTAGAGCTCATCACAGTGGCCTCCCTTTAAGGCCCAGGTTAAAGGTCGCGTTTCACTTCCTCCACATACAGAGAGTTTGGCCTCCTGCTCACCGAGCCACATGTTCTCCAGGCTGATGACGAAGCCCCCGGTCAGGTAGAAGACGGTGAACAGGGCGTTCCCCATAAAGGCCGAGGTCTGCAGCGTGGGCAGGGCGGCCGCAACGAACAGCGCCATGGAACGGCTGCAGTACACAGTCAGCCACACCAGCGCCAAGTTGAGCAGGAAGCGGTCGGGAGCCCCGTTCAGCCCGGCCAGCCAGTAGATGGGCAGCCCGTAGACCAAGGTGAACACGCAGTGCTCGGGTAACTCTCCCAGGACCTGGGGAAGGAGGTGGAAGGTTTGAAAGCAGCACACTACCTTCAAAGATGGTGGAATATAACGCAGGGCAACGTAATGCATTTCTCTATGGGAGCGAAAATGGAACGCTTCCGGTCTCTTAGTGGGTGTCACAGGATTAGATTCCAGGGGGGATGAAGGGTCCACCTCAATATTTAGAACAAGTGTATTTGTTCCCCCCAGTAAATACACGAAAGAAGCACTGGGGCCACCCGGCGTTAGTAAAATAGATTTTGTCCAAAATGTTTAGTAGTCTATTATTGCTTTAAATCAGCTGTCAGCTATTTACGACGAGATAATCCCAAAACACAGATGTATTTATAAGCAGAAGGCTTTGAACCAGTCCAGGGCTTAGTACATTAACATGAATGAATTGGCCATTGACATGAATATGTCACATGCATATTTACTTCCCCCAAAGAAAAGAGGACAGAAGAGTCTGTTAAATCAGGCCTATGTCTACCAGAGAAATTAAGAAATGCACTGTTGGATAACCCTTACGGCAAAGGTTTTCTCATATTTAGAATTGTGCCAGGGTTCCTGTTTTTAATGTTTTCCACCATACGTTCATGCAGAAAAGGCACAAACTGTTGAAAACAAAGTGTTCTGATTCTCAAAATGTTCATGGAGAGGACCCCCACTTTATATGGTGGGTGTGTTGCCTTACGTAACAGGTGGGTGTGTTGCCTTACGTCACAGTGGCATTTTATTGAGGAGGCTGACATCTATACGCAGCGCCCAGGCAGCTAAATCTACCATGCACGGCCTGAAACAAAGTGCATTTACCCAGAAACTGTTAGCCACAGAAATACAGTTGTGGCCCAGAGTTGATCTTATACTCAAATACTATTTGACCCCCCGTACTCCCCAAGAGAGAAATGGGCTATATTATGGTGAAGTCCATGAACCTCCTCGTGCATGGAACACTGGGTTGTTCTAGTCTGCATAGAGACTGAACCCCACACACACACCTTCTAAAAGATGAACGTGGAAGTGCCATATGTAAATATGAAACCTTTGTTCGCTGCGGTCTCTCTGCTTCATTTCATCATCTGGGAACTTCACTTCAGCACAAGGTAAATGTCACTGAACTCCATCATGGCACAAGACTGACCCCTACTGGCGATGCTATATTATGGCAGGTATGTATGGCAGTGTGTAGGCAGAGAGAATATAATTTAACGGAGGTTCCAACGGACGGTACTTGGGCATTCCATTTTTGGAAGCAGTGGGCGACTTTTTATACTTTAAGCAGACCAGAATGATCCAGCATTCCCTGCAAGTCACCGGGGTAGTCCACGGATTTCACCATATTATTGCCCATTATTTATCTCTGGGGGCGTTAATAATATTTGGAGTATATCTGAGGCTACAACAGTATTTCTGCAGTGAACTGTTTTGAGATAAATTTACTTTGTTTCAGGCCATGCACGGTACATTTAGCTGTCTGGGCAGCATTTTTGCTCCATTGAAATGCACTACAATGCTCCATCATTGTATAATTATATAAAGAGATATATATATATATATATCTTTGTATAATTATATAAAGATATATATATATATATATCTTTGCTAGGTGTATCATGCAGGTTTTCATTGTAACAAATAAATACAAGTGGTTATTAGGTCAATACAGAAACTGCTATTTAGTATTTAGAGTACTATTGACCAATCCCAAGCTCTGCCCCTTTCACCTGGCCAACCTAGTTACTGTAACTAGGTTAGACAAAACAGCATATTAGGCTATAACAAATGTCAGAACTTTGCAGGCCACGTTACTTTGCTAACAAACATGCTACTTTTTTTTTTTAATACAACACAAAAATAGCTAAATTTGTTAACTTACATATTTATGCATAGGCTATTAATATGCAACACAATTTTCATAATAAAACGTAACAGTTCACTTTAATTATGTATTTTTTAAGCAGCAGTAAATAAAGTAACATTTTGCAGAGCTCATCCGAGTAATTTTATGTTGTATTATTTTAAAATGTTTGAGGTACTGGGCGGGCCGGGTAGAACGTCTCAAAGGGCCGCATCCGGCCCCCGGGCCTGACTTTGCCCAGTATAACAGGAAAACACAGGATTCAATGTGCTTCTGGTGTTTCCCCTCAAGTCAATCAGAGAGTAGGGGGGTGGGTCATGGCATTTCTCCATAGTGGGATTCATAATATCGCATCCTGCGCTGATGTTTAATGGATATGGCCTGTAGATCCGCTTTCAGACCATAAAATGGTCTGAAATTTTGATTAAAGAATCAAATAAAAACAAAACATTGTCAATGTTAAAACAAGCATTTAAAAAGATGTATGTATGTATGTATATACAGTGTGTGTGTGTATATATACAGCTTGTGTGTGTATATATATACAGCATGTATGTGTGTATGTATATTGTGTATATATAGCCTACTGAATCTACACTTATTATTATTGTAAATAGAACCTGTATGTTTTCACAGGCTTAACCTAACACCCTGGAGTGGTGGTGGTTATGTTGGCATGGCTAATGTTTAATGCATTTACCTTGGCAAAGAAGTACGATGTGACGGAGTACATGCCATCTTCTAGCTCGTGGTAGAGCATGGCTCTCTCCATGTGGCCTGGGTACCAAGAGAACAAGCTTGTTTACGTGTTACATGCTCATTGTTATTGCCTATTGTAAAAGTCTGCCATTTGCAACATCTCTGACAGAATTAATGCCTTGATGCCTGTCATGTCCTGCATGTGAATGCATCTGCATATCTTGTTCATCCAATCGTGTGTCTCCAAATAATATTCACAGTGGTAGCGGGGCTTTAACTAAGTAGTTATTCTTAGTTATTCTTAATGAATGGAAAATTCTTAATGAATGGAATAAATTTGATCACTGCTGGTGGGATTTGGCCTATTTTAATACCTTAGATGTTGGCTTGACTCGGGACTTGATTGAAACTGTCTACTTCTCACGGTAATGTATAGTCCTATCTCATTCCATCTAAACCACAAGTGCATTATTGACTAAAATATTTCCCCTTTTAATCACATGTAAGAGTGATGGAAAATGTATCAACATTTGGCCCCTATGCTGTGACTCAGCATGAGATAAAAGTGGGTGTTTACTGTATTACTGCATCAACACCAAGCTTGTCATACAATAGATGACATCCATTAAGATCTAGACTGGCCCTGATAAAAATAGAACTTAACTGACCCTTTTTCCTACCACAGGAAAGATTGAAGTAGTGATGTATTTTTGTAGATAAAGAGATGGATATCATACTATATGATACAGCACTGCTTTTACCTACATTTCCAGTAATAATTATGTAATTATTTAGCAGAATAATTTATAAACATGCAACATACTTGTATTTTGAGAATATAAAGTATTTTGAAACAGGGTTTAAGATTTAATTCAACGTAGACTACACATAATTGATCCCCCTGGCATAGTTGGTTCTATATATTTCATCTACAGTATCCTAATACTTGTAGGTAGGGATTTTGATAAAAGTGTATCCAAAGTGTATGTAATGTGGGGGCCGATTGCAAGATGATTTCCATTAATAAATACTTTCTTTGACTGATTTGGTATACTATAAAAAAAAAAAAAAGTATGCCTTCATGGATAGTTGGGCTCACAAGTCTCTGGAACGGTTTTATGTTGGGTCACGGGCTAAAAGGTTTTTAGCCTCGCGACGCCATCCTGATCTCGCAAGCTTCAGTTTGACTTCGCCACGAGAGTCAGTCTGGAGAGTCTCAAATTCTTGCGACTTGTACTTGAGTCAAGAGTAGCAACTGAACTTACCAGTCAGCGTCACACCGATAGCAACGGGTGCGCTGGAGACGTGGCGACAGCGAAAGCTACTTGAAAACAACAATGACAGACAGGTGGTTCATCCAATCAACTGCCAAGTATTTTTGGAAAGTTTTGATGGACGTGTGTCTACCGATCCACGTGGCGTGTCATGTTAGAGAGGTCCGGACACTCCTCGCACTCACATTTAGCTATGACGTCCAGCACCACAGCAAAGGGTGTGAGTGCGCCGATCATATAGAGGAGGGCCACCGTGTCTTGGATTGACAGGCGCTGTTGCCCCGCCCCATAGTAGAGACAACCAACCAGCAGGGACATGAGCAGGGCCTCGAAGCCATGGACCAATAAAGTGACGAGGTCTCGGAAGTCATTATGCATGTGCCGCCTGCAGGGGAGCGAGAGGGTTACTGCCTGCATGCGTGAATTTGACACCAATGCTATAAACAGCATGTTGGCTTTGTTTTTTGTATTTAACTACAGGTGTGTGTGTGTGTGTGTGCTACCTGATGAGTACAGTGAACTGATGCAGCCTGCCAGGCAGTTGGTCTTTGTGTTGGAACACAGTGATCACCTCTTTATCCTCCACTCTGCTAAGCTGCTGGGGGCTGAGAACACACAGTTGCCATCATGAAGCTACAGCGTACTACTACAGCAGGAAGAGAACTACAGCAGGAAGAGAACTACAGAATACAACTACAGCAGGAAGAGAACTACAGAATACAACTACAGCAGGATGAGAACTACAGAATACAACTACAGCAGGAAGAGAACTACAGCAGGAAGAGAACTACAGAATACAACTACAGCAGGAAGAGAACTACAGAATACAACTACAGCAGGATGAGAACTACAGAATACAACTACAGCAGGATGAGAACTACATGAACTAAATGTATAGAATAATATATTTTCAACTGATGAGTTGTATAATTTCAACCCCCGCACAGTTTTCATGAACAGGGAAACTAACCATAGAGACCAAAACAGTTGGACATTGAAAGATGGAGGTCTATGGGAAATTTGACCCATGTTTGCAGCCAGCCTCAAGTGGCCATTTGAGGAACTGCAGCGTTTGGCAGTTAATCCAGTTTGGATTAATTTCACAGCACCGGAGGTTCCTGCTTGGTAATCAATACCCTCAGCCAGGCACCATACCGTACCTGTGGTTGTGTGTCGGTGCTGTGCCAGACCCAGATGGCTTCCACATGAAGTCGTCCGTGTCTCTAACCTTCTCCATGAACTGGCCTGCCAGAACCTTCACACGCTCCAAACACTCTGCCTCCTGCTCTGGGCTACGTCTGTCTATGCTGATAAGGTCCACTAAAAACACACACACACACACACACACACACA
>JAODTR010005627.1:0-11264 GCA_025399935.1 Amblyopsis rosae
AGAAACACCATTCAGACCCACGAGGATCAGATCGTCTGACTGAAACTCAGATGCAAGTAGATGACCTCAAAGGAATTATGGTTCGAAACATAGGTAAGAATATTCCCTCTGTATTAAAATGTTGTCTGAAATAACCTCTCTCGTATTTGTAAGAGGTCCTTGTTTTCAGTCTTAACATATGTTTGTTTGTGTTCATCAGACCTTGTAGCTCAGAGAGGCGAGAAACTGGAGTTGTTGATTGATAAAACAGAAAATCTTGTTGATTCGGTGAGTTTATAGCCCCATGAATGGATTGTTTTTTTTATATCAAGTTCATAGATACAGTATATTATATTTAAATTAAAAAGTACTACTAAATGGCCACATTCCAGCGGTTTTTGGTAGGTAATACCCAGTAGTTGCAGTTGAAACACAAACACGTGTCATTACTGACTTAAGTTTCCTTCCTTCCTCTAGTCAGTCACATTTAAGACTACCAGTCGCAACTTAACACGGGCCATGTGTATGAAGAACCTCAAGCTGACCCTCCTCATAGTAGTGGTGTGCCTGGTGAGTGGTCAGATTGTCACTTTAACGTATATTATGAATAAAATAAATGGAATGTAGTATTTAACTTGCAGCAACCATACATTGTGTTTCACTGATGTCATACCATAGATGCATTTGAATGGTGATACATTCGTGAGCCTCATTCTCCCATCAGGTGGTGATTTACATTATTGTCTCGGCTGCCTGTGGAGGCCTCAACTGGCCCAGCTGTGTCAAATAATGAGGAATGAAAGAAAAACACATGGAGGTTGAAGGAGAAGGGAGGACAAGGCTCCCAACTTTTCCAGCGAACACAAAGGGAAGCGCCACTCCTTAATGTACCTCTCCAGTTTTAACATCCTTGCGAGAGCCTTCTCATGCTTCCTTTTTCACTGTAGCATTCACATTGACCTGCCTTTTGGACATTGAGTCTCTCATTCCCGCTCTAATGGACAGCAGCTGTCTTGCTTAACAGATGTGTTTTTGTGTCATACTATGTACTATCCTGGTAGTCACGCTCTTAGATGGCCTCATCTAAAATGTCATGATCCAAGTCCTTTTCAGTTAATTCCAGTTGATGCCAAAATAAACCACTTTACGTGCTTGAAGGGAATTGATTATTAACAAAGAAGAACGGACATGTACGATGTAGATATCATTGTAGATATAATGCAGATATTAATATATATATAATGCAGATCACCAGTAGGACAGTCAACTACAGTATCACTTGCTCTTGGTTCAGTCACTGATTATTTATCTAATTGACACCAAATGCAGTATATTTCCTCATAGTAGCATGCATCTTAAACGAAAACACATCCTGGTTTTGCAAGTTTCCACCTATTATCTTCTGAGCTTGCAAAGTCAGTGTTCTTATCAGGCTAGTTGGTAACATCTCAAGAATCAAATGTGATGCTACTTTCCTTAAAGCCGCTGTCTGGTCTTGTTTTGTTTTAACACACAGTTGCATGTTACGTTATGTTAAATATATGTTCACAGAAATCAGAACTGTACAGCTAATGTAGAAAGCATAATAGCTTTATTCAATCATGCAGCATTTTTTTTTTAAAACCAACTTGTCAAGTTATCAACCCTCCCCATGAACACAGGGTTCTTTATTTTCTAGTTCTCCAGTAGGACACTCCCATGTGTATTATTTTGTTAACACAATGCACTTTGATGTATAGTCTATGCTTTCATCCGCCCATTCTTTTGTTTATAATCATGTAGTTATTGTACAACCAGATTTGTAATAATAAAATATGGTATGAAATATTCTTGTTTTCCACAATGGGTCTGTGGTTTAATTAAATCATGTAGGTTACAACAGGTCTTAAAATAAAAATTAAGTTGATTGTTTTTATTTTGTATAGTTTCTGGACGTAACATAACCTGTTTTATGCTCGTTTAGTTTAGCATCGTTTGAAGAATGGATTTGAAGCAGCCTACACTGAACATCTAAATGGATGGAACATAAAAAGTGAACCCATTCAAGTGACGTAAGCATGGACGTAAGCGCCACAGGTGTTCAAATTGCTTACGAGAACATGGCGAACCTTAAATCGTAGTTTGTGGTTCCAAGTAATTTTATATTTACCCGGATGGTATACTTTCATCTTGGTCGAAAGTTGAGATAGGCCAATCACTTCTGTAGGCTACACCAATCTGTTGCAGGGTAATTATGCTCTTCATTGTCTTTCCAAAACTTGACTGCACTAACTTTATGGTGATTTAATAGACGATAACTTACTGCTGACATCTAGCGGTGTGTGGTTAGAACAATTTTTTTTAGGTTAGGCATATACAAAATCAACGTCAACACATGTCAACTTTAAAGTAGCCTAACTATTAAATGGACTTGTAAGGCCATTATTGTTTACATTTAGAGAGGCATCATTATTCACCATATTGATCTAAATTTAGACAACGCTGTCGCTGTAGCCTACGAGGTTAAAATGCAGTGTGCCCGCGAGTATGACCTAATCGATAACGATCCGGGCAAGAACGTTTGACTACTAGGCCTACTCTGACTACGGTATCTCCAAGAGCTTTTTATTATTTGTTGTGCCCACTGCAAGTTGATGTGTGTTTGCATGATCACGGAACCGACATTGTTTACGTGTAGCCTAATTTATTTAAAAAATGTTTAATATTTTTTATGTAATCTTACGTAGGCTTGAGCAAGGACATGTACGGTATACTGTCTTACTGTTTGCGCAGTCGGGTATGCTACCATTTGGAGAAATATAGGTTAGTGTCTGGTGTGCAGCATAAAATTATACTCTTTCTAAATGGTCAAGCTAGAATTGGCTCAGTTAGCCTATTTGAGGACAGCAGTCACTTGGACTTGCCTTGTAATGTATCTGCTGAGTGACAAACTCAAACCGATACACTGGTTTAGGCCTATAGGACATAAGCCTACAGTCTGATTTTTTTTTTTAAATCAGTATTGTTGTCTTGATTGTTGTCTTCCAAAAATAGTCTTCTTGAATTTAGAACTATTGGACTGCTATTTGGGTATGTTTTGCCTTTTATTCTTGCATTTATCTCTAAATTGAAAGAAATGCGTTATTATGTGAGATCTGAGTTGAAGGGACTGACAAGGCCACGGTAAACTGATATGCGAGTTCAACTACTGTGACAGAAGGGCCTATTAGACCACACAGAGTAGGTGTTTGTATGTGGGACACCTGAAGATTAACATCAGATCAAATATTCACCTCCTACATTATGCAAAATGCAGTGTCTTACTCAGGCTAAACCAGCTATTTCACCTTTAGGAGGCCTGTCCACTGCATTAATCATTTAATTAAATGATACATGTAACATTTTTTAATCAGCCATTATATATACTAGGGGTGGGAATCACCAGAGGCCCCACGATACGATATTATTGCGATACCATGCTGTATCGATTTATTTTAATTCATTTAGTTAAAAAATTTTCCCACACTAGTTTATACATATTTGCCTCCAATCTCTCTATGAAAGGCAAACATCTATCGCTTACATTTTATAACCTTTTGTCATAATATAAGGTTGACACCCGGACCAGGACATATTCTGACTGTTGTTGTCAAAGAGTTTATTAATTGCACTGAGTGTATTTTTATACTGGGAAAAACAATATTTGCAGTCTCTACAAAATTCAACTGTGCCTTTTCTAAGTAAATGGTGCAGCCTGATATGTTTGTTCAACCCCACATACACACACGCACGCGCACATTGCGGGGCAGGCGACAGTGGGCTTGGTGACTTTGTGGTACATGTAAACTCAGGAGTGGGGCAATGCATAGGACTGGACTTTGAGCATTAGCCAACTGTGTAATTGTGTCAGCTGCTGACGCTAGGGTCTTGTCTGAGAGCCAAACCTCTGCTGCTGGAACAAGTCTTTATTTCAGGGAGACAGATACACCAGTTTTCCAGGCAGCCCATTGGAGGGCTCATGGCTATCCTGGGAAGTTGCTGATGTACAGCACAGTTGACTGCACAGAGAGGGCAGGGTGTGGGGTGGCTTCTGTCTGAAGCAGTCATCACAACATGAGTCTGCCTGTCCAGCTAGGGCTACGAGCTAGCGTAAGTGCTGTGGTGAGAGAAAGAGGTCATTGGGATTGTCTGAGAGCGAGGCTCGAATTAACCTGCAAAACATGAGTGATCTCTGGGTCGATTCGGCAGACATTGACTGGCACTGGCTTTCCTGTCACTGACGTTGTGTATAAGGACAAGGTTGGTATTTTGTAACCCCCCCGCCTCCACACACACACAGTTTGTATCAGGTAATGGTAATTTATGTACGGTATATCTGTTGTGCTTTTTAGGATCAGTTACATTTTTGACTGGCTTAATATACCACGTGTGGCTATATTATTCCATAAACATGGTTTTGTTTATGTCCGGTGCAGTGCACTTAACATAGGGCATTCTCTCAAGGATAGCAATACTGTCTAATGCATGGCTGTGGTTGTTTATTCTGTAAATGACTAGGCTAAGCATTCTGCCCATTGAGAATGAAGCTGAGGGCGGTACTGCTCAGCCTGTGTAACACATTTAATAAATCTCCAACAAATCTTAATAATTATCCATGTTTTACACTGTTATTGTATCAAACTATTTTTAAATAATTTGAAGACCATTTGAGAAGTGTTCCAGGTGATTATAATGCATCTTTTATTGTTGACAAGATATTGGCTTGTCTATAAAAGTTGTAATCATTGTTTTCAGACAGAAATTTAAATATAAAGTATCAGGCATGTGATCTTAGACTATTTGAATACCCGAGTGGCAGTTGTAAAATAAACTGTATAGAAGCACAAGGAAAATCATAGGCTTATTGATTAAAACACGTGTAGTCTTTCTATATAACTTTGTTTCTATATTTCAGTTAGTTCCAATGTTAACTGTAACTAGGCAATATTTCTGGTCCTTCTTTAATTTGAGGCTATTTACAGTACATGTATAAATTACCCATCCTATACTATCCTATACATTTATTATGAAAATAGTTTACCACTGGCTGTTAATCTACTGACCTGATTGGAATTACTGTCAAACAAAATGTATTTTTTAGGGCCTGATTTCAATCAGCAGAACATACAAGGTTGATTGAAATCAGGCCCTAAAAATTGCATTTAGTAAATATTTTGGCAGTATATTTGCCTCTACTCTCCCTCAGCGATCTAAAAGGACAGAGTAAGAGTAGACTATAAACACATTTTTTGTTTCTCTCTACATTCAATATTTATGTTGAACTGTCTCACTACTGAGGTAAATGTAATTTGAAACTGGGACTTATAAATTGTTAACTGGCAGTTCATGCTCATTGTCCATTAAACATTGTGCCCTTGTATAATGCTTTGAAATGGTTTCCTTACACACTGTACATGTAAATACACTTTGTGTCAGCATGGTTTAATGTTTAACACATTAAAATAAAACAAATGTATTTGGGCTAGGAAAATGCACCATAGCAACATATTGTAGAAACAGGATGCTAAAACATTTTAAGTAAACCAAAGCTTGATCAAAATAAACTTCTCTTAACTTTATAATATTAACATGATCTTTGGTGGCTTTTGCATTTTTTTATTAAACCACATCAATTATTTGCACTATCCAGCTGGTGTTACAGCATTCTGTTACCAGGTCTACTATTACTGATTAATTGCTATTGATAATTGGATTATGTACAACATGATCCGCTATTTCCCTATAAGTTAACTTTTAAAATATTATTGGGCATAATCGGTCCTTCTTAGCTCTCAACACTAACTTTGCAATATCTTTTTGTTAATAATTGTATGTTTGTTGTTTTGAAATCTTAAATATCCCTTTTCTTTGCAGGTTCATGTGTTTGATCATTTTCTCCAGAAATAAAAAGTGACATGTTGGTGACTTCACACTGAATTGATGGGTGACACTGTAAGAGGACAAAAGTAAATTTCTGAATGCTGTAAATGTCCAGTGCAACACATCACATGTCCATTGAGGATCAGGTCAGAACCATGGGTGGTCCTTCATCACCTCAAGGCTGGCAGCGGGACCTCTCAGCTGATCGCTGCGACAGCGAACCGACATCACCTATATGCTCGCCTCCTAATTCATCTGCAAGTTTTGTTAATGATGGGGACAGCACCCATGGCGACAGCATGTCAGAGTGGCCCCTTACAGAAAACTCCCTTGTGGATAACCCAGGCAACACCCAGCCTATTGCCTCACCAAAGGACAGTGTGCATGTTGGTGTGAGTGCAAACCTTAACCAAACCTTTAACCGCTCTGTCAATGTTGGTGTGAATATCTTTAATGAGGACATAGACAGTTTATGGACGGGATCATTTCAAGACCAGAGTGTCTGCATGAACACCAAGGCCAGCAGTTTGAGTATAGCTTATGGCCAAAGCTCGCTGGATTCATGCGAGACCTCCCACAGAGGCTCCAGTGAGAAGGACTCTCGCTCCTTAAGCTCCCGGGAGATGGTGATGAGGAGCAACAGTTTCTCTCTCGATGAACATTTCCCCTCCATTTCTTTCATTGAGGAGTCCATGTCTTCGACCGCGGGGTCTGCTGCCGTGCCTGCCGAGGTCAACCTTTTTTCAGGCACTCTGCCAGATGTCTGCGAGGGTCTTAATATGGAACGCGTCTTCACAGAGGGGGTCCCGGAGGGAGATCCAAGAGAGAATACAGTCCCTCTGCTCTTTGGCATGACATTCATCCAGGCAGATGACTCTTTGCTCCCAACAGAGGAAAACCACACACCACCATGCAAGAAGTCTCCTGTAGCTCTACCAAGCAAGAAAGGTGACCGTCCCACAACTTTTCTGTGTGACTGTTCACCAGCTACGGGTACCTCTATTGACTCTGGCGCTGCAGTTGTGCTGTCACATTATTTCACTGGCTTGTTGTCTCTGGAGCACGCAAATACATCTGTGGCCTCTCCAGTGCAAGGTTCTGGCAATGGTGTTCAGACCTCCACCCCAATTCAGCACAATGGCAATGATGTTGTCCCCCTCTCCCTCTCAGAGTCTCCCTGTGCTGAGAGTCACGCTAGCCCCGCACAACTCTGCTCGGCTAAAGCCAAGCGGGCCTCTTGCACGTCACAACATCTTGCTGCCAGACTGCCACCTTCAGCCAGCAGAGTCGGTAAAATGGAAATGAAAAAGTTTCCCAAGCCAAACTATAGCAGTGTGAAATCTAAAGTCATGACTAGACCCCCGCACACAGCTCCACCAACTACAAACATGGCCCTGGTAAAGGCTACGCCACATAAACCATCACACGTTGGCGCACAACATTTCAAGCCGTTCCAAGTAAACAAAAGTGCAAACATGAAAACAAACCAAGGCAATGGTATGAATAACACTGCTAACGCATCTCCCACAACGGTCGGTGACACTCCACTGGGTGTGAGCGCAGGACTCCTGTACATGACGTTTGACCAGGGAGACCAATGTGACTTCACTGGCACTGATCGTGCAGCTGATCCCAGTACAACTGAGGCGAGAGCTTCTATACCCGACCAGCTTCATGCTTCGCCACCACTTCTAAGTGAGGAAAGCCCCACATCGGATCTGGTCTTCTTCAGCCAAGGGGAGGTCACCCCAGGACGGCATGCTGCCAACCAGACATTTAGCCTTTCATCATCAGCAGAAACCCATGATAGAAATGATCATAAGGATCCTAAACAACTCTCACCCATCCTGTGTCCACGAGAGGATGAGTTGTCTGACAGAAATGCCATCAGGCATCACCCTGTTTCCAGTCAGGGCAAACCGCCAGTCACAAAGAAGCATGGCCGGTGCTCATCCGAGAGCTCGTCAGCATTATCCAAACCCCCGCGAATGCCTGCAGCGTGCTCATTTTCGAACCATAAAACTGAGTTCCAAAAAATGTCCAAAACGGAGAACTTAATTACCACTTCTATTTGCAAAGAGGCTAAAACTGATTCTCCTAAAAGCTCCAGAGGCGTTAGGAAGCTCAGCCTTGTGGTGAGTTAACACTGCTATATTACAACGCATTTGCATAGTAGGTGAGACTGAACATGTTGTGCAATGTGGTGTGTACTATATGAGGCAGCTGGTAGTGATTGACGCACGCTTGTCTGATTGCAGTCTTCCAATAAGACCGTAGCAGGAGCCACGTCCGAAGGCCCGAGCAGACTTGGAAGTTGGCCTTCCCCAAAGAGAACTAAAGCAGGTTTGACGACCCCGGCTCCTGCTGCATGTCCTAGTTCCATCCCGCTGCCCACTAGGCACAGACAAGGAGCCTCGGGTAAGGATGTAGGCAGCACATCCACAGCTGTTAGCTTGCCACAGTTCAAACTGAAAAGTCAAACTACAGGCATAAGTAATCTATTGTGCACGGCTTTACTGTAAGACGTGGCATATCTTATTGACACAAGGTTAACAAGGCTTGTAGGATAAGATACTGACACAAGGTTAACAAGGCTTGTAGGATAAGTTGTATTGACACAAAGTTAACAAGGCTTGTAGGATAAGTGAAATATGTTTTTATTTTAAATGAACAGAGCTGTTCATTTAAAAAGTGCAGTCTTAAAGTGCAGTGACAAATCACATTCAGCAGATAAGGTGACGATGCATGTAATTCTTGCAGACCACTCATACATCATGTGTAGTGAAACTTCATTCAAATGCTTTATTCTCAGGCATTATGCCTTTCTATCACAAAAAATATCACAAATGTCCTGCCCAATATCAGAAACTGCCATGAATATATAACCAGCTGTTGACAAATGTACTTATTGTATGTATGGAGGGTGTACTCCCTCTCTGATGGAAAGCCATCTGTGCTAATGGAACACCAAGGGAAGGTTTTGGCTCACCTCTACATAATGTTTGAAACAAGTGAATGAGAAGGACATTGATCAAAGTATACTTGCCATGATTCAGGCAAAGGGACACTGTTTATTTGGACTAGTCCTTCTAACGCTATAGCCAAGTTACATGTATGTTGTAGAGCAGGGGTGGGGAATCCTGGTCATGAAGGCCCACTGACCTGCATGTTTTAGATGTCTTCCTGCTCCAACACACCATACATTAAAATGAATAGCTCTATATCAGGCTACTAACGACTGGAGCAGGGAGACATTTAAAACATGCTGGACAGTGGCCCCCCAGGACCAGGATTCCCCACCCCTGTTGAGTAATGGTTTCTAAATGCAAGTTAAATATTGGGGTTTCAAAGATGTTGTGTTTGACCCTTGTTTATGCTCTTCAAATTGCCCTCCATGCAGCTCACACTGCTCTCATTGTGATTCTCCAGCCTGGGTTCTCATGACAGGGGATTTAGCTGTTTTTAAAAGGCCTTTGGAGTGAAGCCAAGCATGTCTTAGTGCAGCCTGTGATGTTGTAGATTTGTCCTGAAATGGAGTAGCTCAAATGTTGAAATTGTTTGGTGTGCGGGCTACGGACCAACAGCAGAGAGTGCGTTGATTTTGTGCTGCTCTGCATCTCAGTTAATCAGAGGCCACATGCAACCGAGAACTCGTCCTCTGGAGATGCCGCAGCTGCAGGCAACACAGCGGCCCAAGTGAATGGGTTGAAGAGCTCTCTGCCCCTCAGTCGCCCCTCTGCCCTGCGTCCTCCTTGTACTTATGCCAACAGGCTGCCGCGCGGGCACCAGGGCCCCGCCAGGACAAACCAACCAGATGCCCATGCTGGCAAACAAGGTGAGCTTGGCTTGACTAGCTCTTGTATAGGCTCAGTTTATTGGATGGATAGATGTATTGGTCCTTTTTAGAAATTCACTGTGTCGTAAAGCAGCCATCAGTCAAATTAAACAAAGCAATCAACATCGACCAAGCACCTCAAGATAAACAGCAAAGATTCACACTATGTATTTAACATGCCCTCCATTTTGTATAAGCTGTGTTTCCCCCAGGCTAGTCTTTCAGGGTCAGACTGCAACATTCACCATGTTGTTATTAAGGGCACATCTGGGTACAGAGAGGAGGGGCACCTCTGCACATGGTGACCCACATTGGCTGACTGGATTGTGTTTTGATGGGGGGAGTCCCTGAAGGCAAAGTTCATCCCCTCAGCTTATGACCGCTGCTTTTAGCCAAGATAAATGGGATTTAAATCCTGAAATGTCTGCATTTTTCTATTTCAACATTAAGTACCTATTTATTTTTAAATAGGGGTGCCTAGACAGTTTTTTCTGTGGTCTTAATTAAACGTGTCAATTAAAATATTTGTAATATATTCTCATTGACATATTCTATTGCCATACTTCATATGTAGACGCAATTTAACACGGCAGGTAACAAAAACGACCTCTACCAGATACAATACATTTTACTGTAGCTGCATAATTATTTTAGTTGCATTTCCTGTTACCATTTAGTTGGCACATACATGCTTCTCTTGTTTTGGTGGGGAAAAACAGTGATAAATGATTGAGCTGAACACTCAATGGAATGTGGTCAATGGAATGCTTGCGGAGTACTGCGCATTGGTTATAATTACAACTCTGTAATTGTATTTACTTGATCATAATAAGGAAACATATTAGACACTAAGCCTTTTTCCTCTAACCATCTTGCATTGTATGGAGCTCCCTGATTGGCTGTGAGCTTCCTTTGACCACAGTGGGGTCAAAGGCACATGGTTGTCAGGGAGACTGGTTGTGTTCCACTCCACTTGACACAGCATTGATCGAGGGTGAGAGCAGACTTTCACAATGGATGTTAACATAACTGCAAACCAGAAGTTCAACATCTTGCCAGATCCTTGCATCTCTCTATCAATGACTGGGTATACTGACCTCCGAAGCTGTACTTGTACTGAATTTCCAGTTCATGTTTCCACCAATTCTTCTTTTCGTCCACACAACGAGAAAGGGGCAAACTGTGATCTCGTGCTCTTGACATGCCTGCTCATTGGATCCTATCGCTTTTGTATTATCCCTGTGCTGGCTGCCTTTAATTGTAATAAGAAATCCCTCTGGAGAAGTAAGTGACACTAAAATGTTAATCTGAGTAAGATCTCCTGTGCATAATATACATGTAATTATTTACAGTACATATTGTGAACTATACTGTGGTTATGATTTTAATATTTTTTTGTTTTGGCAATCTCTCTAATGGTTCTCTATTATTATTATTATTATTATAAAATGTATATGTATGTATATGTATATGTATATGTGTGTATATATGTATGTGTGTGTGTGAATATATATGTATGTGTGTGTATATATGTATGTATGTATGTGTGTAT
>JAODTR010005628.1:0-11264 GCA_025399935.1 Amblyopsis rosae
GACAAACCCTCCGTGACGTCACCATAGACTGTATATATAAATGGACAAACCCTCCGTGACGTCACCATAGACTGTATTTATAAATGGACAAACCCTCTGTGACAATACCATAGACTGTATATATAAATGGACAAACCCTCCGTAACGGTTGAAAAAGCTGTTAAATGCATGACGGCCAGAATCGTACCAGCGTTGGATCTCATGTTCTGAATATGGTACTGTACAGGATACCTTTGATGTCTCTCTGTAGAATGCCGTTTGACAAGGTAGGCTAATTTGGCACACTGCAATATTAGCAATACGAGAGAGGGAAGATCATAGAATGTCCCACAAGCTATAAAGTTTTGTGGGACATAACCTTTAACCTATAGACGAATCCAGCGAAGTGTCGGAAGTTACACACGGCGGTGTGCACTCCTGCAATATGCATGTCTGAATGCCAAATGTGTTATCAAAAGTACTCAATATCTACTTTTTTACATTTACTTTATATGTAACGTTACTTTTGACAATGATGTCTACGAATCGGGAATAACCTGTGCAAATCTTAGCTGCTACAACAGTTAAACGTCAACTTTGTATTAAAGCTGAATGCAAAATATGCATTATTAATGAATGGTATGCCACCGCGCCGAAACATAGCAGCCACCTGAAACATGCTGTAGAAACAAATCCAGCATAAGAAATAAGCAATGTCTAAATTATCCATACAGATTTTTCCTCGTCAATGTGACCAAAATAAGCATATAATGTATGTAAAGGTAATTGTGAGCTAGCATAACATAATAGTACAGTACTTATATAATTGCAAATAGTTTCCTTCAATAAATCAGATTTAACAATCATACTGACCTTCAAACGAGCCAGCATTATTTTGTGTTAAAATACTGTATGTTGCAGTAGCTATGATATTTACGGTATGACATGACGATCACTGCACGTCATATGCTTAAGTTAAAGGTTGTAGGCTACTATCTTTGAATCGTATGGCCTACAGGACATTTTTGCGGTTTTGTTATTTTGTAACTATCCTTGGTGTTTTTTCAATGTCGATATGATCAAGCCAAGTTTAGTGACAAGCTGTATTTGGCCTAAAAATTGCTAATAGTTTCTTAACATAATCAGCAAGACCAAATCATAGCCTACTGATTTTGTTGTTGATTAAACATCCATGCAGATTGCATTTTAGCCAGCAGTATTTTGTCTTAAAATACGTTGCAAAAACAACAATATAATTAGTAAGGCCACAACACTAACTGCCCGGCACTGTCCATTTCAAGGTTGTAACACGTGGCCCACATAGTTTTATTAAATTCTTTCACCATCAGTAATTGTGTTATTCTTCTTTAACTGTCAGAAAGTAGTATGATAACATACTGGTCGAATTTCACAGCTTTCAAGTCTATAGTTTTTTGTTTAAACATAGTTGGAACAAAGACCTGTCAAAAATCTTGTAGCTGTGAATGGTTCTCCGCTATCATTGGTTAGTTATGGTTATTGGTTATTGGCAGTTATGGCGCCGTCGCAAAGATGACGGCGCCCACAAATCGATCGCTGGATTCGTCTACACGGGCGGGTCTTACAGCCTGAGTCTATTAGCATTAATTCCTAAACATTGGCAGTATTGGCGCTGAAGCACATTTGCATTTAATAAGCACCCAAAAAATGTATTCTGATTATTTTCTGACCAAAGTTTTACCTCTAACGTTAGATTTTGCATCATCTGGTTCCTGAATATTTTTTCCAGGATGATTTGAAAGCAATACAAAATGCCCGAGACCCTTTCCAAAAGAAACTACACAAAAAAAAATTTTTTTTAATTAATTAATAAATTAATAAATTAATACATAAATAACTAAATAAATAACAAAAAATATATATATATATTACTAAAGAGAAAAAATATATATATATTTTTTTAAATAACAAAATAAAATAAATAAATAAATAAATAAATAAATACATACAGCCAACGCAGCGCCACAATAGCCGTGCCCCACCTTGCTCCTCCTGAGGCGGTAGACCAGGCCCATGCATCCCAGGACCAGCACCAGGCAGAGGCTCTGGAGGGAGGCCACGGCCAGCCGCAGAGCCCCGCCCTCCTGGGCCAGGCAGGGCGCGTCGTCACGGCAGTAGGGGCAGCTCTCGCGGCACGGCAGGCACCTGGTGGACGCCTCTGACTGGTCCTCCCTGTGAGGGCCCTCCTCCTTACCTGGGAGGGCGGAGCCAGTTGCCCGCGGTGAAATGAAATGTGAAAGATGATTAGGTTGGATTTTGGTGGACTCCATGTTCCGTGTTTATCCACAGTAAAGTATATCCACCAACCCCACCATTTTATTTCCTCATTTCTTGATAAATGTTGACAACAAATTATTAACACGACCAAATCCTGAATATTGTATTCAGCAGCCAAACTCCAGTTACAGTAGATTAGCAAAAAAAACAAAGAAGAAATCACAGTTTTTTGGACGGTTTTACAGTACAATTAGCTAAAATTGCAACATACATACACTGTACATGGCATTAATGTTTGGCTACACCATATTGTATTCTACCCCATCATCTGCTGATGGAAATAAACAGCCACGGGCATATCAAATAAATATTTCAATCACTTATGTCTTCTAACGTTTCGTGATGGCTGCATACAGTAGTCTAATATTATGACCGCATGGCTACATGAGAAAATAATGGCAGTTTAAGGACAAGAGACAGACAGACACAGACAGACCGACTCACGCAGTCATCACTTCAATCGTGAAAGGTGTTGACCTGTGTTCTCTTGTTTCGAGTGGGCGTGTGATATTTTAGTGTGCGAAACCAGCCAGCGGGGGTCGACTTTTACAGAAAGAGCAATCACAGAGAGAAATAAATGCCCTCGCAATCGCGGCGTCTCCTCAAGACCATTTGCACCCTGCCGACAGGTAATATAATGGTGCATGCTGCTGTACAGTATCGGAACTGGCCCTAACCACTGAGCTGCTGAACAGAGGGGGGTGCATCCACTCCTGTAGGAGAGGTGTGAAGCTAACGGCCAGAAATAACAAGGTATGAAATAGCAACTCAGATTGTTCCTTACACTCCTCACTCTGTGTTCTAGCTCAAATACCCGGATACTCCACTGCCTGGCTTAATGGAGAGCAAACAATACATCATTTAAGTTTGTTCAGCGTATTTGAATATGTATCTAAAATAATAGTTTTGGCCTAGTCATGGTTTTAGTTTTATATATATACATACATCTGCATTATATATATACAGTATATATATATATATATATATATATATATAATATATATACACACACACACACAAATAGTATATATCTTTAAGTTTATAATCTGCAGTATGCAAGATATATTGTACTGTACTTACAAACCTCCCTGCTGTTTGAATGTGTGCGACTTCCAGAAAGCTTTTTGGCTAAGCAGTATGTAAATAACTTGTCAAACTGCCACGGCTAATGTTTCGTTAAGCAGTAGTGACACGCAATTAAAATGCCTCGTTTCATTAAAGGGGACATTTCCTAAGATTTCCCTGATTTATCGTGGCACCACATAACGCCTCTTTATCTCACTACATGGGTCACTTGGATTGTTGCTAGGGAACGTGCACAAGTCTGCCTCAAGTCCCGGTTGGTTTTTTTCGTGGAAGCGGAGCGAGGAAACAGGCAGGCAGGCTCCTATAGGCGGTCCGAGCTGTGCAGTAGTGATTCTTAATGACGGGTTCATATGGGGGGGGGGGGCGGGGAGTAGAGAGGAATGCAAGCCACACTCGAACGTTCAAACCGAGACGATTAATTCTTAGTGTCCATTTGACCTGTGGTGTTTGACCTGTGATGTGTCGTGTGGAGCAGCAGTTACAGCAGTGGGCTGTGATTCGAAACAAATGTGCTCAAATGATACGTGCATTTCCGACGCATGCATAATTACACGCATCCCATAATAGCAGCGCTTAATAACATTCATTAGGAACCCGCCCATGGTCCTGCTCCTCCCTGGCCCCCATACTCCTGCACTGGCGCAACGCGGGCCCAGACTGACAGCTGACAGGCAGCCCCATCATTAGCGGTGACTAACACCAAAGTCCTTCCAGGCAAGTCTCGCCACTCGGCAGCCATCTTTGAAACGCCCCGTGGCAGTTATATGTAGGAAGAGTATAGGCAGGTGGCTTCACTTTATTGCAACCACATGACAGGTTAATGATTGGCAGGAGACGATTTGCTCTCTTGGATCATGTTATGTGTCATCATTTAAACATGTTCCTCCTGCCAAACTGCCATATTTGCATTTCAGAATTCTCCCATAGAGCTCCATTCAGAAATAGGTGTCATGTCTGCTAACACGCCATGTTGTCCTCCCCCCCATACAGGAACCATGGTGAGCAAGGAGGGCGGCAAGCGCATGCTCACCAACTCCGAGTCGGACTCGGAGGCGGCCCCCTCCCCCTCCCCCGCCCCCTCCCCGTCCGCCTCGCTGGCCCTGGAGGTCAAGTGCTCGCTGGAGGCGGGCCGCCAGGTGAGGAAGAGGAACAAGGCCTTGCAGGTGCGCTTCAAGGACATCTGCGAGGCGCAGAACGAGCAGCGGGAAGCGGCGGCGGCGGCGGCGGCAGCGGCGGCGGCCGGCGCCGGAGGGCAGGCAGCAGCGCTGCCCACAGCTCGCAAGGCGGCCTACCGCAAGTACATGACGGTGCCGGCCCGCCGCGCCATCCCGAATGTCACGCGGAGCACGGGCGTGCAGACGTCGCCGGACCTGACGAAGCGCTACCAGACCTTCCCCTTTGAGCGCAAGAAGAGCCACACCTTCAAACACGCGGCGGCCGTAGAGAGCTACCGGGGGCAGAACAACGGCTTCGCGGTGGAGGCCAAGCAGCCGCCCCGGGCTGCCGGCCGGGATTTAGAGGAGGACGATGATGAGGAGGAGTTGGGCGAGGGGAGGGGCGGGGGTCGGCGCGGGGCCGGCGCATTGCGGAGGACCAGGGCTCTGCTCCACACCAACCAGTGCGTGGCAACGGTGGAGCAGCACGCCGCGCCCGACGGCCCTGGCCCGCTGTCGCTCAGCTGCTCCCCGGACGCGCCCCTGTGGGCGGGGGCCGCCTACCAGCTCTGCAGCCTGCCGGCCGAGCCCGCGGGGGAGACCGACGGCAGCGAGCGCTCGGCGAAGAGGCAGCTGGCCCCGGAGGAGGAGGAGCAGTTCGTCGGGGCGGGCTCGTCGCGGACCCTGCCGGTCAGGGCACCCAGGGTCACGGGCCCCATCGCCTGGAACTCCCTCACGCAGGTGGAGTGCCTGGACAGCCCGACGGCGGCGCGGAGCAAGCGGAAGAAGGGGCCGCAGCTCAACGGGCTGCAGGCGCAGACTCTGCCGCGAGCCGGCTGCACCACGCGGGCGCAGTGCCACGTGGGGCAGCTGTCCGCTCAGCCCCTGCGGGCCATGGAGGAGCCCTTGCCGCCCCGCTGCCCCCGGGACACTGCTCCGGGGGCCCCCGGGGCCTCCCCCGGACTTGAGCCAGGCTCGGGGGAGGCTTGTAAGCAGATTGTGCCTGTGACTCGGGAAGGGGATGTTAAAGCACAGCTTCAGGCTATGGAGAGCATGATCAGCTCCAGTCAGGAGACCATCAAGGTGCTACTAGGGGTCATCCAGGAGCTGGAGAAGGGAGAAGCTCACAGAGAGGGGTAAGAACACGCCCTACTGCCTTAGAACGTCTACTACTAGGAGCATGCAGCCATAGCTGTATACCGTATAAAGAAATTACGTTATTAGGTGGCGTATTCTTTTGTGCTACCGCTAAATACAGACGTATGCAGCTGCACAGCATATTCTAATCACAGGGTTGACAAAAAACAGTTTTTCCATGGCATGTAATTGTCAATTTGCAGCACTGTTATTACTGCGACAGATATTTTTTTATTTCATTCTGTGTTACCCGTTGGGATTCTCCTAGAATTCAAAACAAAATATTTTCATCACTTTTTCTTTTCTTTCTCTGTAATACTGAGTAGTGGTGACTCCTCTCTACTCTGCCTCAGGCTTAGGCGCAAACCGTTTTCTACCCTCCCCCCTACAGCCATACACTGCAATGTTGTGTGATGTGGTAAATGTAAAGGGCCTGCATTTACATAGTGCTTTTCTAACCTCATTCTCCCATTCACACACTGATGGCGATGTCAGCCATGCAAGGTGTCAGCTAACTACTGGTTAGCCAGTTAGGGTTAGGGGTCTTGCTCAACGACACCCTGACAGAGGAGTCAGTGGGGTTCGAACCAGCAATCTCTGAGGGTTGACACATTTTCTACAAATTTGTTCCATGGCATGTAATTTGCAGCACTGTGTTATTACAGCGACAGACTTTTTTTTTTGTATTTTCTGTGGTACCCATTGGGTTTCTCCTAGAATTAAAAACTAAACATTTTCATCTGTTTTTCTTCTTTTTTATTTATCTGCAATGCTGAGTGAAGGGTTCAAACCAGAAACATCTCAATCACCAGTTAAGCACAAGGTAGTCTCACAGAGCCAGCCATGGGACATACTGTAGCGCTGGCTAACTGTGCAAAAGGTATTTTGATTGACATGCACGACAGCCAACTCAATGAACAGGTCTGACGTTAAACTTCCCAAAAGTCAGGGGTATTGTGTATCAGACAACAATCACATAGTTGCTTATGACGTAGTGCTAATGAACGGAAGAGGCTGAGACTAGGGCCTCTCTATCAGACGTTCAGCAGAGTTTCTTATGTGACGTAGTGCTGATTGAGTGAAGTGGCTGAGACTAGGGTCTATGTATCAGACGTTCAGCACAGTTTCTTATGTGACGTAGTGCTGATGGAGTGAAGAGGCTGAAACTAGGGTCTATGTAAGCACAGGGAAACACAGCGGATGATTCAGCACAAAGCAGTGCGACGCTGCAACGCGCCTCGCTCTCCGTAGGCGCGTGTGACGGCACAACAAGCTCAGCTCATGCGGTTGCAGTAGAGAGCACGTCTGATGTGTATTCCGTAGGGGAACCGGAGGAAATCACAGTGCGATGGGAAGCCGGGGGATGAGGGGGAGGGGGAGGGGGGGAGACCGTGGCTTTCACCTGCACACACACCAGCCCTGCCGCAGCTATTAGAGCACAATATTCCTCTGTGATCGTTTCCTCTCAGATATCAGAGCTGCGACAGAGCTAGCATGGAGGGCAATAATAAGGCCCGTGCTTTGAAAACATGGCCGCTCAGGACAGAGCCTTTTATCGCAAACTCAAGGTCAGGTAAAATGCGCTCTCGCCAAATTGGAACAGCTTTGCTGCATGTGCTTGTTTATTTAAAATTACGTTTGCTGTGGTAATTATTTAGTATCATATATTTTTTTATATATATATTATATATATTTTATATATTATTTAAAAAATTTACTAGATATTTTTCTAGTAAATAATCAACTGTATATGTATGCCTGGATTAGATACATTTGTTAGTCGTGACAAATATGATCAAGTTATTAAAGAGACAAATAATGTTGTAGTCTTGTGGCCTCGAGCCCTTTTTTTGCTAAATACTAAACTAAACAGTTGCCCTTATCCAGCTGTGCTACAAAATGTTAATCTAGTGAGTCCAGCACGTATGAAAAAGTCATGGCCTGTGAAAAAAGTCATCTGCTGTCTGATGAAAATGGAGTATATACAAAAGGGGCTCCAGATACCATCTAGCCGACTGAAAGAAAGGACTGTCTTTCAACAGAGATGAAACAAACAAAATGGCCAATTTGCTGAGTGAATTGCTGGGGCTCGGACTGAGATTCCTATCTGTTTTGACCGCCACTGAGAGCTACAGAGTGGGAATCCAAATAGTCAACATCAGACAGCAAGTTGGTGTCGAAAACCAAAAGGAATAGCGTGCACACACACACACACAGACGTCACAAGCGATATGGGTCTGCCGCTCGACACGAACATTAAACTAGACGAGGGCACCAAGCTTACACTCCTTTTCAACAAGACCCGAGCAAGAAAACAGACCTCCCCCAGTCAAGGTTTACACCACCTAAAAAGGCAATTATCAAGCCTCCTCAATCTTTCAGGTGGCAACCTTAATCTCCTTATCACCAAACTCATAAAACGTGCTCTGAGTGTGAGGGCTGGGAGTCAGACGACATGGAATGCCCCTTGGGGAGGCATCCTCTATGCGCAGCCTGGCACATCACTCTTATCTGATTCTGGAAAGTGGCAGGCAGGGGAACGGAGTGGAGGGAGCGTGACGTTTAAAGGGTCGACCAATCATGTAACTGGAATTGTCCACATCCACACCAAACATAAACCATCCTTTTATTCCGGGCACAAACAACCGCGCCGCTATCATGTATTTTGCAATGCGTTTCAATATATTTATAAAGCGGTAAAACGCACAGGTCTATACAATTTAGCAGGGCGATTATATATGAATCATCGTCTTCATTTCCTTGGTTGCTTTGTATTTAATGACACAAGGCTTTTCTTCTGGACGTTTTAGCCAGGCAAGCAGGAATTCTAGCGCTGCCTTTGTCACCCTACATTAGCTCCATTCTAACGCATAATGTCACCAACCCTACCAAATATGAATGCCTGGAGGTACAGGTGAACTGCGCACGTGCACTTACACGTTGTTACGGTTACGTGCCAATGATTTAATAAGGGAGCAGTTAGGACGACGACCCCCCCCCCGACACCCCTCAGGCCCCCCATCCTCCCGAAACGTAATTCAGTGCCTTTATGTGCCCGGGCAAGGCAAGGAGTGAACGACACGACAAGCAGCTCAACGCTGTTTGGGGGGGAATGTAAGACGGCAACGCGTTGGAAGAAGCCCAGATCAGGGAGCTATTTCACGGCAGAGCCTGCCACTCTCTATTGCCGCACACACGTTTAAATACGCCACTGACATTCCCTCTATCCCATCAGCAGTGTGAGAGAGAGAGAGCGACAGCATGAAAGAGAGAGCTAATGAAAGAGAGAGAGAGAGAGAGAGAGAGAGAGAGAGCTAGAGAGTGTCAAGCGATAGACAAGCAGCAAACCCCTCAAAGAGAGGGAGGGGGCTTGTGGCACTGGGTTATAGTATAATTAGACCAACCCTCTATTTACAGATTATGTGAACAGCTCTTGGCAGAGCTGCTATAAACAGGCAAGGCTAGAGGACGTGACTTTCCCTTGGAAAGTTGCAGCAGTCTCACAGAAGCTCCGGGAAGTCAAACACACACACACACACACACACAGATCTACACGTATGCAGGTATGTAAGTGCAAACACATCTACATGCATGCACACAAATGCATACACAGACGGACAACATCTCACACACACAGAGAGGCGCGGCTGGGTCATCATGAACAGCAGAGAGCTGGTGGATATGTGTGCTGCATCCTCAGTTAACGTCTGCAGGCTCAGGCCCCGGTCACACCGAGACGCGTCGCTAAAGGCGCGACCGCGTCAAAAAGGCGGGTTGGTAAACCCCCGACCACACCGAGACGGTCTGCCTGTGCCAAAGAGAACGGCCGCCTGGGCCAACTGTCACATTGACGAACAGCGCGACTCCGCGCCTTGCGCTGAAAAGTTCAGAGTATTTTAGCTGTTTTGCGGGTCTAAAAAACGCGGAAAAAAAAAAAAATCGCCGGTTGCGCAATACCATAGGAAACCAATGGCTCTGCTAGCAAAGTGTTTAGAGCAACGTGTCTCGGTGTGATCGGGCCTTTAGCCCAAACAATGACCCATGGACCTGTTGTCACATCGCCTTATAACACTTGTGTGTGTGTGCGCCAGAACGTGTGTGCGTGTGTTTGTGTGCGCGCGTCTTCCAAACAGTCTCCCACTTCGATGGTGACCATATAGGGAGAAAGCTCACTGTGTCTCCATGGGTGGGGGGTATAAATAAACTGTTAAGGGCACATTTGGGCTTCACTCTTCCCCTGGAGACTGGCCCGAAATTAGCTCTGCTCTCTAATTTCCTTCTTTCCAACCCCAGGAGGTCGGGCGACAAAGAAAAAGAGAGAGAGAGAGAGAGAGAAAGAAAGAGAGAGAATAAGAGAGTTGTTGCGTCCTCCCCACACCATCAGGCTCCTATCGATCTGCCCGACCACCCGGGCGTAAAGTTAAGGCGGGCTCGACCTTCCCGCCGCTGCGGCACATTACAGGGGTCACCTCCCCCCCCACTTCCACGGCCAGCGTCCGCCGCTCTGCACTGACGGGGCTCTTAATTACACGCGGAGACCTCGTTGCCTGGAGCTGTAACGGC
Source organism: Amblyopsis rosae (assembly GCA_025399935.1). NCBI lineage: Eukaryota > Metazoa > Chordata > Actinopteri > Percopsiformes > Amblyopsidae > Amblyopsis > Amblyopsis rosae. Next base: position 10,236 of record JAODTR010005628.1, read on the forward strand.
CCCTCGCTTTGACAGATCGCGTGACGTCAAACACCCTCGCCTACTGTAAGTTCACGTCGTCGACAGCAGCTAATAAACCCGCGCCATTTTTGTATCCACTACTGTGAAGCCAGCAGAGGCTGGAGGAGATTTACGCTGCTGCTTTTAGATTTTATTGTCGCTTTAATGAGACTGCGACACTGTCACATATTTCATGTAAGCAGTGAATACAGAGTCGTTGTAGTTACATACAAGAATTTAACTACACAGTAGAAACAGCGCCTTCGTTTATAGAGCAGGTATATTCAACCCTGCATTTAAGTCTGAACAGACAGTTCTGCTTCTCTAGGAATTGTTCTTTTTACACGTATTAACGGAAGTCTTGCATCAACACCATAGCTACTACATGGATGAATATAAAGGATCAGGAACACTGGAAAGGGAGTGGAGTGTAAAATGTAATAATACAATCCTGTAAATTGCATTCCAATGCCGTTTTAAGCAGTGTGACTGTTATGTGTAACTGTGGATGTGTGATTGATAAAATCTGTCACAGCTCACTAGTACTAAATAAATAAAAAGTGTGTAGCCTCCATAAATGTGTGAGTGGCACATGACTGCATGTGCATGACTGCATTTTTGTTGACACAGTGGTTGTTTGCTTAAAGCAGCATTTCCTCTTGCATCCAGCCATAAAAGTCGCAAGTCACGACCATAAAAGCCAACTAGAGCGGGTCCATTTCCCGGCCCGTGTGTGTATCTGGACTGACGCCGCAATATGTCCACCGTAATCTCCCATTAATTACGCAGCGAAGCACTTACTGTTGATCTATATTCACATTACCCATGCACAAAGCCAATCACAAAGCCATTGAGTCTTTGAACCATGTAGCCAAACAGATCTATTCAGGGACGTCACTGTAGGGAAGAGAGGTTGTAATAGGAACAGTTCACGTGAGGCAGCAAATAATTATAATATACACTCACCTAAAGGATTATTAGGAACACCTGTTCAATTTCTCATTAATGCAATTATCTAATCAACAATCA
>JAODTR010005630.1:0-11263 GCA_025399935.1 Amblyopsis rosae
TCTCGAAACTATTCATACATACAACATAACACAATGTATTACAGTACTGTATCTGCAAAAGCATGAAACTAAACAAAAGTCCTTAGTCTATCGAAAAAATGAATCGAAAAATGTACCAAAGCGACTGAGAAAAACTGTAATATAATTCTAGACAATTGTTAAGTCTGCTAAATGACCAAATTGTATAGACTAATTGCAAATAACATCTGATGGCAACAATTATGCTTTTCGTGATACCACAGGGCGTCCAGATCCCCACTTTGTGATCCATTGTAATTAGAAAGCATGCTCCTCGGGTCTAACCATAGGATGAACTCTCATCAGTATCTCTCAGTGCGCCACTTTCGTTCCTGATTGGCTGATGCAAAGAGGAAGAGGATGTCGGGACAACAAAGATGTCCGCGCACATTTGAAATAACAGTGTATCAAGATTTTCAGATTTGCACTTGAAGATTTATTTTATGTTGGACATTTTTTTACAACTCTGTTTTCCAGTTTACAGAGGTCAGATAAAGACTCCACGACAAGAGCCGGACTATTCCTTATTAGCAGGTTGGTGTCTCGTGTCTCGACACACAGCGGTGTTTAGCTAGGTAGGTAAAGCAGCTACCGTAGCAAACTCTCGTCATTTATTCACTGTCTCATAAACAAAGTGTGCAAAGTGGCCAGAATGCTTCTTCTTCTTGCTTCAAGATGGCCTACTACATCAAATGCATGCTTATAACACAAAAATATTGTTGCTGTACAGTAGCTACAGCAGCTAGCTAGCTCCACTTACAGTTTCGTACAGTAAGTTGTACTACGTTAGCAAGTTGAGTTGGCGTCGGTGCTAACTGCTCGTTAGCATGCAAGCATAATATTTAGTCATGTTCCGTTTTGCTTTAAATAGTTTTTCAGGTGACTTAAAGACAGCTGCATTAATGAACAGAACAGAAGTCAATGCGGTTATTTGTTTATTGTTTGTTTTGAGTATGCTATGTGACTGAGCTGCGTTGATAGTTGCTAGCATATACCAAGCCTAAGCAGATAATGCGGGGGCAGCTAGCACATTATGTTTTTGCTTGTGCATTCGACTGCTTTTATTTGCAGATTAAAATCCCTTTCTTACATAGTACTTATATAAATAAGCATTTGCTGATGAGATAAAGCTAAATGCGGACTATGTAGGCAACAGACTACATAATGTAGTGTACAAAATTAGAGAAGCAGTAAGTGTAACCTAGTGGGGAATCTACAATACAAGTAATTAATTTCTTCATTGTGCAGTTATGACTTCACTTTGAAATGGAGTCTATTTAAAACTGTATTAATTAGGCCCTGCTGGGTGTAAATTATTGACAAGTTTATTTATTACTTATTTGACAACAATAGTGTTCAAAGCCATGCATGCTTTGTAATCCTCCCACACATTAATACTTTTGCCGTCATACTTTTGATGGATATGCTGTTAACTTGACATTACTTGTACATTACAGGAAGAGCCAGGGGATAAACCTAAGCAAACATCTCTATCTCTTCTCCCTCTTCCATAGAAATAATGCTGAAATCTGTGACTCATGTCGGAAGTCGTGTATGAAGAGACAGCCACGATGATCTCCGCAGGGGAATTACAGTCATTTGTCCCCTTTGGCCGTGAGCACTGTAGGAACCATCCCAATGCCTTTAACCTGCAGCTCCGACAGCTGCAGCCTGCCTCTGAGCTCTGGGCCTCGGATGGTGCCGCAGGCCTGGTAGGCTCGCTCCAGGAAGTCTCTCTCCAGGAGAGAGAGAGGGTAAGGGATGAGGGCAAATGACAAGGAAGTTACAGTATTTCTCAATTGCTTTGGTAAATTTTTCGATTCAGTCTTAAAAGTTGCAAACCAGCTTCAACATTTCTCGAAACAATTCAAACAATAGCAAAACATAATGTATTTCCGGCAAAAGCTTGTAAATTGCTCAAATTCCTTAGTCTAACTCTCAAAAGCACATTTTTACGTCAATGAACATGTCATTGCCATCAGAATGTCAAGACCTTGTGTCATTGTTGACAAACACGATCCTCAGTTTTGTCAAAAAGTCTTGTTGCCAATATAAATCTGAATTATTTTGGTATTGTCTGATGTAAACTATGGCTATATTTTTGATAAATGTACAAGGCTGCACTCTTTGTATGGATTTCAACAGTACAAAGTCACACATTGTTCCATGTGAGATTAGACAGGATTCACATGTATGGTTTTACAGTACTGTAGGTCTGTCAACAAATTATAGTGTCATTGTGATTCAGAAAGAAAACAAAAGGTTTGATATTTTAGAGATCTAGTTCTCACTAGTTTGTTGATCATTGGTTGATCTGGTTGATCTACCACCTCACATGAAAGTCAAGGTTCACCGGAGAGCAGCTTATCAATTCTGGACACATTTACATAATAGTCTAAAACAAATGATAGCTCATTCAACAATTTAATTGTAATGACTTAAACAAGGAACTAAGCCTAGATGATTTGGGGGGCCAGACTAATCCACACAGCGCTAGTACAAATATTTTGATCAACATGCCATAAGCAATTGATAATGTAGGAAACAGCAGACAATTGTCCATAACCATTTGCATAAATGTGCCAAAGCATTTGTAATTTGTTGAAAAACAATGAGATATTGCCTTTATGATATGCACAAGTGACTTGATGATATGGAGGTTGAACAAGTAGTTTTGAGATTTTCAATTCTTATCTGGGAAATGTATAAGCGAGAAATATTGTAATAATAAAACAACAATCTGATATTGTTGTTATAGTATTTTCAAAATCATCTTAGCACAAAATAGCACATCCATGTAAATCTTTCTGTATGTCATGGGACAAAAAGTGTGAGTACCCTTGTCCTGAGCTGGGCTGATCTGAGCGCAGCATGCCATAATGCTGACAGTGCAGAATCTGTCTCTGTAGGGCTGATGAAAGAATGAAGCAATATGTGCAATATGTAGCATGCCATGTGGTACAGGCAAGGATCAGATGGTAACGCTATTGAAACACACACACAGACACACACACACACACACACACACACACACACACACACACACACACACACACACACACAAGCAGTCAGGTGTCGCTTACGCTTTCATATACAACATCTATAATGCTGTCACTGTGTCAGATGCACAGGAACCTGAGTATGATGGGACATCCCATATGAACAATGTAAGTCATTATGATTGTAGTACGAGGCAGCTTGATTGACAGGCATTGAAGACAGGATGCATCAAACAGAGGCAGAGAGAACAGGAGAGCAAGTCTAAGGGAATTTCCAGGTGCACCAGGGCCTGTTGTAAATGAGGCCAAGCAGAGGAACAGGAAAATTAATTTGACTTCTCCCTCTCCCTTTCTCTCTCTCTCTCTGCCTCTGTGACTCATCCTGTCTTCATTTAACGTCTCACACAGCATTTCTCCCCATCTACCATACTGCCTGTGCTTTTATTTGAATTCATGTATTAATTTGCACATGCATATTTCCTTATAGGTTTTCTTTATCCTACACAACTTTATCTTGTTTTGCTTAAGGATAGGTTATTTTATATAATATATTGACAAATTGTACTGTACTTATCTAATATGTTCTTATGTTTTTTTATATCTTATCTTATTTTAGTTTAGTTTATTTGAGGTTATTATACTTATTATACAGTATCAGCCAATCAGGGTGTTCCAATAACTGCCAGCTGAAATCTCTCTGATGAGTGACAACCTTAAAACCACGCCCAACCCCCTTCTCATCACAAGCAAAATGCTATTCACTTCGTAAAACACTCACACACTCACACATTCACGTTGGAGCTAAACTTTAGAGAGCTGTGCAGGTCAGACTTCACTCAGGTGACAAAGAGGCCAACAAACAAACAAACAAATACAACAGTAAAACACATATCATTTTGTGGGGGGTGGGTGATTTTACATGGGAAATGAATAACTGACAATCATGCAGCTCATCTGTACAGTTTGTCATTATTTCACAAATTCTTTACATTTGCAAACCAGTTAATCCATTTCTCAAAACAATTCCTACTAGCAGCATCACACATTGGATTACTTGAAAAAGCCCCGTAACTTGCTGCTTCATAGGTGAAAGTCAAGATTTACTTGAAAGCAACTAATATATTCAGGGAACATTTACATAAAAAGTCTAATAGAAATGTTGTTCATTGATTCTTTTATATATATATATATATATATATATATATATATAATATGCAAGAAAAACAATTTAACATAGAGCCAGTATATAATACATCAACATGACAACATGGAAACAGCACTATAACACTTATACACCATATTATGAGAAGTACTGCTTTATGATCGTGAACATTGAACAAAATTGAACAACAATGTTGAACAAATAGTTGAGAGAATTTCAATTCTGATCTGAGAAATGTACCTAAGTGACTAAGTCAAAACACCTGTTAGAGCCTGCCACACCCATTGTTTTGTTTCTCCAGTGTGCCGGCTCCTGCCATGTCATGGATGAGCCATTTATCACAAGTTTACTGAGGTAAAAGGAAGTACCTACTGTGTGTAACTGTTTCGTTTTTGTTATTGTGTGTTTCAGCAGGTATGTAATGTGTGAGTCGACATCAAGTGTGCACATGCTTATGTATTGTCTTTCTTGTTTTATTATTCTTCTGTAATTATTTTTTTGTAGTATTTTATTTATTGTTAAGTAAATGTGATGCAATGTATGCATACTGTACATTTGTGTGTCTGCACAAAAAAAATGGTGTGTTTTAAAGGATCAAACCTTTACTATTGTGTCTAATTTCAGTTAAAGGAATCCGCCCTACTTGACTGACTCATACAAATGTGTGTGTGTGTGTGCGTGCGTGGGTGCATATGCACGCATGTGTGGCCATGCTATATAATTATTTGTGTGTTCCAAGCTGTGGGAGGCACCGTACTTTCCTGGTCCTGCAGATGAGTTCAGAAGATAACACACACACGAACACACACGCACGCACGCACACACACGAACACACACACACACACACACACACACACACACACACACACACACACACACACACACACACCATGAGAGAGAGAAAAAAATAATTGCTAATAGCAGTACTGAAAGCCTAGTGCTTTTTAATTATGGGTCACTGAGTTCACTAAGAACAAAACTTCAGATAGATTAGATTTGACAAGTTTACACTGGGCCTTAATTTTCACTAAATCGATTAATTACCTTTTAACACACCCTGAGTAAAATGTTATGATATTGTATGTTCTACTTGTTGAATGTAAATACAATTAGTACTAACATTACACATAAATAGCAGTAAACAAAAAACGAATTGGATTACGAGCAAGATGATTGATAAAAAAGAATAGCAACGTTTATCAATCCTTATGCCGTATTCGGCTGTGTCGAAAAAATGATACATCGAAGTATTGCAATATTTTTTCAAAATACTGTATAGATTTCAAAGCTTAAATACATTCTAAAAACATTTTAAATTGAGCACAAAGAAAATATATACAACAAGACAGGGAATAGATTAAGACAACTCAATCATCAATGAATTGTGCATTGTATTGTAATGTATCATGATGCAATTGTATCGTGACCCATGTATCCTATTTTGAGATCCTTGACAATACCCAGCCAAAATACTGTACATTATGTACATATAGTATATACCGCATTGAGCACTCTGACCTGGAGCTGGTGCCTTCTAGAGATCCAATCAAAACAAAAATAGTGCCAATGTTTATGACATATTCAAATATACAGGCTGTGTTGTCCAGTCATTAAACTTTACTTATTTAAAAAATCCTTACTGCTGGTAAGCTTTCTGTATTTTAGAAACTATATACTTTGCTGGGGTGGTCCTGACTAAATTATTATTAAATGCAACAATAGTATTCTTACTGTAGTGGCTTTAAGGTTTTTAGTGAATGAAGACACTCAGACTTTCATGACATTATCTGTTTTTGCTGTTCAGTAGTACAAAAAATAATTATAGGCTACATACAGAAAAATCACATGGTCGGGCAAGAGAGAAACCACATCTTTTACCACTGATATGCTCACTGTTGTTCTTTAGCAAGACACTTAAACTAAACAACAATAAGACGACACTCAAAAATGTAAATTGAGAAATTTCCAAATTGATTTATTAAAACATTATTTACAGTAAAAAATGAAAAAGGTTTGGGGGGGGGGGGGCATTGGCTTACATTATATGTACAGGTAATTTCAGTGCAAAATAAGAAATTACATTTTGCTACATATGAACTGGGTCATGTGAATCATTCATCAGAATAATTCGTTTTCTGTGCTCAGTGCAAAGTGTTCATTATATCGAGTACTGTTACGTTCAAAACTCTGCGCTCTATACATGTGGTGTAGCAACTGCAGCCTACAACTATTATTTTACCTTAGAGATATACGTAAAACCTGAATATGATCCCAGACACAGTATATGCTATGATACACTTCACAATGACACATCTTCCAGTTTATGGCGAATGATAAAGAAGACATTACTGGGAATGTTTTAAACTCACAATACACATTGCATCAGGAAAAGGAACAAAGTAATTTTTGATATCTGAAATGGTTCATGGAAACTAATAAAATGCAATACTTCTGTGTTCAGCATGGCAACGTTTTGCAAAGCTGCAAAAATGGCAAACCAACCAAAACTCAAAGTTCGTAATACCTATACTACAGTTTAAGACATGATGAGCAATATTGTCTATTTCTCAGACAATATGTTACCAGGTTTCCATAACAGTTGCCACAATGAATCATGTTTCAGTTTCCTCCCTGCACTGTCCTGTTACTACAGCTGATACAGTACTATGAAATAAAATGAGGTCTTAGGTTTCAGTTGGAACTGTAGAAAAGTGATAAGCTTAAGATAATGGTAAAGCAAAAGGTCTGTAAATTAGCATAGCCACACGCCTCATTATTGCAAATAAACAAGCAACTAGTAGATCTTTCAACAAACATAATAGGAGTCCCTCATATTGACAATCTATATCTTACCTACTGCACAATGGATGTGGCAATAAATCAGGATAGACAGATGCATACAAAAAGTTGGTCTTTCACAGTACTTAATGTCTTTTTTGCATAGTCTATACTTTCTGCATAGTAATTTTAGTAAGTACATTTGTTTATTTCATTTTCTTATTGAATCAAGTCATTAGTCTTCTTACATGTGGTATAGCAGTTCAGTAGTAGTGCAACAAGAGTGCAATTACAGGTTCATGGTCTACAATGCCTTGATGATGTTTACATATCAACTGTGAACAATTCAAGAACATTTCTGCATTGAAAAGTTGTTATTAGTACTGGAATGGGTCTTCATAAGCCCCAGTAAAACCAACATTAAAACATGATACCCCTTGGATTTGCTGATACAAGTGTCTCAGATTGAACAGTAGCTGGAAATATACTGACACGTAGGAAGTGGTGATTTATAAATATGCATGTAACATACAGTATACTGCTGTCTGCATTACTGTCATGGCTACTGACTTTAGCTTCTGACAGGACAGGAAATTAAAAGGTATTCTAAAAGCCTTTAACTGAGTGAAATAATGGTGAGAGTGGCTGCTAATTTAACATGATAAAAATGCTTTAAAAGGCTCTTAAAGTAAAATGCAAAGATGTCCAGTGTGTTGTCTGTAGCCAAAACTCTTGTCTGTTAAAACCATTGTGTAAAACAAGCCTGTCAGTTGGCTCCCACATGACATAAGCTCTGGATTGTAACCAGTTGTCTGTTATTAACATATCTTTACTAATCTAATGAGAAAGCCAGTCAAGTGAGGATGTGGTTAGAAACACTGAAAATAGTGTCTAAAATAAAAATGAAAATATATTGGGCCTTTAACAGAAATATGTAATGCATTGCTTTCATTCCATTGATGTACTGAAATGAGCGTAAATACACTGTTGTTTTACTATACAGTTCATAATGGTGAACAGGTTCTGCTTTTGCATTGCTGTCTGATTGAGAAATACACGTACCGATGTGCATGACACATACTTCCAAAAAAGGTTAAGCGTGGCATAAGGTACCCAAATGCTAAAAATGTGTGCAAACATAGCAAATTTTGGACAATGCCTTTGCAGATAATCGCCTTATTTAATCACAATGCACATGATTCAAATTGTCACATTTGTTCAGTCAGCATGGGAAGTTGATCTCTTCAGAAAAATCTTAGCGAAATAAGAGATGACGCACAATTCACTTTTATGCTTAATCATGCATATAGGCTACAGTATAAATTTGCAGTTGCAGAGAATGCATGTCACCATTTTACTTCATCCAACACTTTATAAGCTCACATTGGTTCTATGCATCTTTTCTTCAACCACTTAAAATACAAACGTATGCAAATACTGTTTTGAAAACATTGAAAGCTCTGCTAGTTTTTTTAGAAAATCTAGAAAATTAGATAGCATGCTTAGGAGACAGCCAATTAAACAATATACAGTAGAGTGGCTAGACAGTTTTCTGAAGTGTCACCAGAAACTGAGATCCATAGAGGAAACCCTATGTCTTTTCAGTAAACTTTAAAGAGCAATCAACAATGTCTAACAAGACCTTTTCAGGGAAAAAGAGACATGCTTATCTAACTTTATCCATAGACTACAAGTGAACTGTAAGTGTAAACCGATACTACAATGCTAAGTGGATCTCAAGGTGGGAAATCATTTCTGATGTTATTTTTTATAATGAGCCTATTGAGTACCAAAAACGCAGCTATTAAATCCTGTTTGGGTCCCATAACACCATTGTTTGTTAGTTACTCTGAGACAGCCATAGTGTTTAGCTTTCCCAGATCTGCTTTTGAGCTTAGCCTGTCAAGCTTGGTTGTCCAAATAACAATTCTGAGAGAGGTTAGCAGACTTGATGCTGCGCACAAATATGACAAAAGATAACAAGGAAAGAAAAAATAAGGCGACTAGACTAACACGTTGAATGTTGAAAGCAAATCCAGTTACAGCCTTGAAACCCATTCAATTTTAAATGTGCTAAAGACATCAATGTGATACATGTTTCAGGCTGATGAAAGACGTCCTTCTTCTTCTATTAGTTAACCTTCACTTACTGTAGTATTCTAGGCTGTGTACTGTACGTATCAGACCTTTTTATATGAATCTACAGTATATAATCATGAGGGTTTACCATAACATTAACGGCTCAATCATTTCATGTAGAAGGAAAACTCTGCAAGGCTATTCTTCTCTAATGGAGTGTGGATTGATGCTGTAATGATAACAGATGTTTGCACGGTGGACAAACAACGTATGCAACACTAGGGGATCTGATTCCTCTTTGGATGAGCGCTCACACTTTCATACATCGCCGCCAACAGCTGATAACAAGCCCATCTTACATGGCATGCCCTGGTCACTGCACAACCTGAATACGCCACTTGCATGTCAGTGATGATAAATTAAGGCCAGGCGATATTCTGTACTGTAAATCCTATGGATTATAGAGGGAAATGTATCGTTTAGAAGAACACAACAGAGTTTATAACCCATTTACAGGTCAAATTGGCAGAGAGATCCTCACAAGCAAAACACAGTGGCGCACATTTAATGTCTTGAAGGAGAAAGACATGTCAACAAAATAAACGGGCGTCAGCAGTGAAAAGCAGAAATAAAAAGGAAAAATGTCCAAGGCACATTTGAATTTCCACAGAGCGCTCCCCTGTGGCGCGAGAGCATTTGCACGCTCCGTTTTCCATCTTTGGTGGTGTTGCCAGGGCTCAGGACTCACGAGGGAAACACAGACGCGCGTACAAAAACAATATCCAGTCAACTCATGCCCCTCCTTTACTGTACGCGACGGCCTGTTCATTAGTGCTGTGTATGCTGGGCTTCCTGAAGGCTGCGGCCTAGCGATGGCTGTCTGCGTTTCCCGTGGTCCCCTGCAAGTATATTAGCCGGCAAACCAGGAGGAGGAGCAGACTCAGGCACAACACCAGGGCTGGCTCTTGGTGGATGTGTGGCAGAGGGTGAGGCAGGATCACATGATGCTGGCCTGCCAAGTTCTGCTGGAGAAGGAAAAGAGGGGGTGGGGGGGTTAGACACAATACACTTAAAGACCACATCAGTGTGTGTGGAATGCTGTACACCATCTTCTACACACAGAAAACAAACGATTTTCCAGTACGTTTTTAGTAAAGCATTCTCAAAATGCAGTCTGTTGGTATGTATTATTATTGTACGCATCCTCCTGTGGCCTCTGTCAATATTACGTTTGACGGACCACTTATAACTGACAAACCTCCAAAATGTATTTAAAGTATTCAACGTGTTAGTTGTTATTTACTGCACAATGTGATACATTTAGCTCTTTGCCTATCGACACCTATTGCATCTTAACCGTCCTGGAGGGGAGGATTCCTCCCTCTGTGGTCCCTTCCCAAGATTTCTTCCCCTTTTTATCCATGTGGTTTTTATGGCAGTTTTTCCCTGCCCGGGGGAGAAGCAGGTTAGGGGGGTGTCGTTTATTTCCATGTGAAACGTGGGCTTGTAAAGCCACTTGACACTGTAATGTGTTTAATGGCTGTATAAATAAAAATGATAATGAGTGCAAGGTACTGAGAGTGGATAAACAGACATACTGCATGTTGTCAGCATAAAGTAATAAAGTAATGGTACAGTGCTGCCAACTAGGTCAGCTACTCTAGATATAGTGTCAGATGTTTGATAATACTGGGAGATTACATCAGTCATTTTGGCCTGCATCGGGATTGTTTCCATTGTCTTCACGGCCTCCTCTATGGCAGAGGTGTCTGGAGTTTCTAGACCCACCACTCCTCAGACTTCCTGAATTATTCAAGTTAGTATTTCAAATGTAAAAATAAGTATTGCTTATTGTTTCCTCTCCTAAAGCATCTCTGTGAGAGTTGTGACCTGCTTTGCCAACCAATGCTTGTAACACATAACAACATGTTGTTGTGTGTTGTCTGTGAGCCTCCCTGGCGTCCTGTCCTCTCGTTGGGCCCTGGACAATGAACCATGGCTCCGCTGCAGCAGGTGGCTGCTACAGTAAGTGTTGGCACTGCTCCTGGCTGATAAGCGGTCTGGAGCAGCTCCGGCAAGGCATTTCCCGTATGTGGACGCTCGCTCACAGGCTCAACCCTGAGGAAACCCCCCCCCCCCTTCCCCCTCACCCTCCCAATAAACACAGTTCCTGTTCCTGAATATAAACCAGAGGAAGACGGGGGGGGGGGGGGCATTGCGGCGGTAC
>JAODTR010005631.1:0-11262 GCA_025399935.1 Amblyopsis rosae
ATAGAACCTGAGTGGGAAATGTTCAAAGCTTCCATTGCTGAAGCTGCGGCAGAGAGCTGTGGTCTCAAGGTCTTAGGGACCTCAAGGGGCGGTAACCCTCGTCCTCGGACACTGTAGTCACCAGAGCCGGTCCAAGCCTTAATGGGGCCCTAAGCAGAATTTTATTTGGGGGCCCCCAACTGCATCTGCACAGGCAATAATATCGATGCTTGATCATTCGCACACCAGCTGTAAATCTAATACACCCATTATTAATGTAAGGTTCCCACTCTAAGTGTATGTAAAATTGTAAAATGTAAAATTACCTGACTTTTCCTTAACTTTCAGTTTGATGTCCGTGTAAAGGCAGAATGACAACAATAAAAATCGGAATATAAATTGGATAATATTTGACATAGGTACGACGCAAGTAAAAAATCTATGTTAAATTAGGTTTTGTAAGGAGGGGAAATCTTCCTTATACTAATAAGAGTCCTCCCCCCCGAAACTTTTGAGCATCAAATATTCAATTTCCTGTAATCTGGTCAATTTTAAAGCATAAATGTGTGCATTTTCTCCATAAAATAATGGTGGAAATAATTTTATTATGTAAAGGAAAACACTAAATCTAGGTATCAGGTGACAAAATATAATGCAGTATCAGACATTCTGTATTGCTTTCAAATTCTCCTGTAGATTAACTTTTTTCATGTACTATTATTATCCCTGCTGAGGTAAAAAATACAGACATGCTCTACTCTTCTGTCTTCTTCTATGTCTTTTGTTTGGGAAAGTAACCTTATCCTTAAGCACTTAAGTTCCATGGTATTGCCTGACTTTACCCAAAACATTACAAGATTCCTTGAATTTCCATGCCAGGAATAGACATTATTAAAATTCCATGATATTCCAAAATTTCCATGACTAGTGGGAACCCTGTAATATAATTATTTATAGTTAGATGGATTGCTAACATCATACCAGTGTCATCTTATGGTTATGGTTATTGTTTTTAATCTAAAAAGGTAAAAACTCACAATAGAAATCTAAAGCTAATTTTCAAAGTGGTAACAGCACAACTTGTTATAGCCTACATAGTGCACTGAAAAATAATATAAACCAGTAGACTAATACTGTACCTTGAGATCCCCCAGTCAGAGCTGGTTAATGTGGCTCGGGAAAGGGAAGTTTGGGGTCCCCTGCTGGAGTTGCTGCCCCTGCGACCTGACTCCAGATAAGCGGATGAAGATGGATGGATGGATAACTCATCAGAGATTTGTCCGGCTGTGTGACTTTTACGTTCATTCTATTGCTCCTTGAATAGACCCAATTCATTTAGCAACCGCTTTTGTAATTGTAGGCTACTTGCCTATATAGTCTCATGGCATAACGTAAAAATATGTATTTCTGCGGTAAGTCTGTGAAAAGGAAACAGCAACTGACTAGGGCGATCAGTTGTTATGTCTTCTCCAGTTGTGTTTACGGTTTCCAAACACACACACACACACACACACACACACACACACACACACACACACACACACACACACAGGCACAAATGAGTGCATAGAATTACATCAGAATGCAGACAATTAAGTGTTTAACCCTCCAAATTTCCCGGGGAAGGCCCCTCAGACCTCACGCATTATAATGTCCCCCCCCCTCAATGTTGAAGTCACTCCAACGCCCCTGTGTGCCACCTTTTGTTATGGAGAATATTGCTACGACACAAATTCCAGGTCACTTGGATTGTACAGCTCGAAGCGGGCGCGCCCCCCCCAGTTCTGGCAGTGTTGCGACCTTCAAAATCATACTTACAATCTATTTGTAAGGCCTGGTTAACCTGAAGCTAGATGCTTCTGTCCTTTCTTTCACCTTCCCCGAGAATGATGAATGGGGAGATGCTGTCATGGTCCTGTGTGGATGGTACGTCTGATCTTCTCCTGCCCGGTGACAGAGGTGGTCTGCCTTTTGTGTGCATGCGTGTCATTCTCCTCCCCCTCTAGTGTCGTCAAGGGGAGATGCCGCCATGGTCCTGGACAATGTGTTTATGGTGGTGGCTGGCCTTACTGCAGCCATGTCTCCCGTGAAGAGGGTCATGTGCGCTTTCACATTCTTGTTGTCCTATCGACACCTAAGCATCCCGGAAGGGTCGTCCCTTCCCAAAGTTTCTTCCTTATTTACCCACATGGTTTTTACATGTTTTTTTCCTTGCACTGCAATGTGATTATAAAATTGTCTTGACTTGACATGATACCACCGTGATGTGACACGTAAATTGTCTTGTCAGGCGTTGGCAAGAGCTAATTACCAGCTACGGAAAAGCAGAATTACTGATTTCACTTTACAGAATTAGCCTTTTTTTTCATGAATGATGTTTTTTATTTTATTCAGAGAGAGACACTACTGTTGCCTTGACTGTATTCGGTCTCATTCATTATCATCTGACCGCATTTGCATGGCAATGCCAGATGACGTACGTTAGACCACTCTGACCTGTGAGTTGGCATACAATGACTTCAGGAAATAACCTCTGACAATAACTACATTTAGTTATCCAAAAGTGTCTCCTGTGATTCAAACCATGCTATACGTCCCTGCCCTCCTCCCACCTCTCGGTACAAACATCTGACTCAGCGTGTGTTTATTTAATTAGCCGAGGTTATCTCTCTCTCTCTCTCGCTCTCTCTCTCTTACTCCCGCCCCACCCCTGTCTCTCTGCCCTTCTCTCTGTGTCCTGTGAGCGAGGACAATGAAGTGATTGAGTTACCCCGTCCCCCCATCCCCCCAACCCACTTTTGAATTCACCCAATCTCATGTTTGTGTATAGTTGGCACTTTCTCTCTTCGCCAGGCTTACAGGAGCTCAAAGCTGGTGTTGCACATTCGGCGTGCGCCAACTGCGTCATGTTGCCTTGCACCCTCCGTTCATCTTCCCGGGACGAGCTGGTCTCTGTGGGAAAGTGTGGCCCAGAAAGCCGACCTTCATATTTGCATTCCAGAGAGCTCTTTCTCTCTCTTCTCCTCCTCTCTGCCAAACGGGCTTTGAGAAGAGATAATTGACCTCTAAGTATGCTAGGCTAACGCCAAAAAATATATTTTGCTTAGTCATGCTTTTGAATGGTTTCATTTATGATAACATCTTGGCATTTCGTTGTTTTGTACTTTTATTCTTGTATGAGCGAGCGCTGCTTCTGTTCACAAGGCACTCAGTATATAGCCGCAAAGATAGCATCAGAGCTATCCACTTCAAGTGGATTCCTGTGGCACCGGGAGCTTAGCATAGCACGACGCACCTATAAATAAATATGTTTCGGGATCATTTTTTGCTCTCTCGTTGTTTGCTAATGATATTGGTGCTCACGTCGGGCGGAATGTTATAGAACATTACGTACGTTACTGTACGTTCCCTCACCTTGTCTGTGCTCTCTCACATTGTAGAGAACAGTTCCTCTGTATGTCACTTCAGCAGGTTTAATCTGAAGGATCATTAATGATTGTCTGACTATTTTCCACCATTAGGGTGGAGCCACGCTCAATGGCATGTGGACAGTATTTGAATGGGGCTGTGTGTAACTAGATATTTGTCTTTTCAGGGAGTACAATGCTGTGCAGTGCTGTGCTGATCACCACCTGTGCTGGCATGAACACCGCAGGGGAACCACATGGGCCCTTAAATAAGGCTATAACGCTGTCTTCGGATTCAGTTATCACAGCACTGCCAACACCGTTTAATTCCCCACTGTATGCAGATCAGATTCGGGTATTTGTACTACCTCTGTTTCTGTATAAAATACTGCTGACTTCTTGTAGAAAATGATGCAGCTGCAGAAATTAATCTGTGTGGTTTACTTGTTTGTGGGTGGACATGTGCATCAAATGGCAGGCAGGCATATTGTGTGTGCTGTAAATCTCCTTGTTGGAAAGGAGAGAGAAGGGAAACCAACCTATGTTTGCTCTCTACTCAAGTAGAGACGGCCTGTTTAATAAAATAGAATGGTGGTGATGAATTGAAATGCTCGGGCCCTATGCTTTGATTGAATGCACTTTAATAACCCGGGAGAGGAGTGCCCTTCGTCCCTCTAGAATCCGATACAAGCAGGTACTTAGTGAGCGGCAGATATGCACAGGAAGCTTCAACCTGGTAGCAGCTGCGGGCATTTAGCATTGAACAAGTCTGACGGGCTAGAAACAGGCAGAAATCGTCACTGGTGGATACCACGCTGATAGTGTGTGTGTGTGTGTGTGTGTGTGTGTGTGTGTGGAGGGGGGGGGGGTATACACATCTGCTAACAAGAATTTTAGAAGCCCAATTTCCAAAGCAAAAGTTTACGTTACTGCTCTTTGACAACTGGATATATGAATGTGATATCCATAGGAAATAAGATTTTGTTTAAAGTCATTGTCATGAAAGCAATGTTTTTATTAGAAATATGATGAAGTAACCTTTGTGCAATTGTTCTATATAATTGCATGACCACATAATTAGTAAGTATGTGTGTAACACCTGTCTGCTGTGACAGTTAATCCAGTACATAGAGTTGATGCCAGTTAATGCCAGTTCAAACAAATGGGTGTTATACCACAGTGAACAGTGAATTAGAAAAAGTGGGGGAAGATTTTATTTGAGACACTATTGGGGACACATCACATGCAGTAAAGTGTCATTTGATGCACGGTGAAAAAACGTTGTGTACAAATAACACAACGAACTTTGAGAAGCCCCGTGGCAACACATTTAGAAATGAGAGATCAGTCAGAATTTAAGATCTTACACGTTGATAGTTATATAATGGTTAGTTACTGCCCTTGTTAAATGATCATTGCCTTTACAATACCATTGGCGATACTGTTGCAGTGATAATGTTGCAGTGTTTCATGAGCTAAATCTAATAGGTGTCAGTGTGATGGAAAATGTTATCGGAGGAGAGTATTCCTATGAGGCTTGCTTTAACAGGCAATATTCTATAGTCTCTGGAGACAATCTGCAAACTACTCTTAGTAGTGCCTATAGGCCTACAGTTCAGTACTGCATATAATACTGTTTTATCATCAACTGGTCAGTCTGCCCTTGTGCCACGACTCCATATTATTTTTATATTAGGGCAGCATAACAAGGCTTCTATAAGCCCGAGGTGAAACGCTTTTGTGTTTTGCTCTCTACTGATGACGGCAAGAAGGAATGCATGTGTTTGGTGTTAGGACTGTAGAACATGTGCATTATCACTTCTGATTAAATGTCTTTCATGTCTAGCAAAAGCCACAAAGGGTTTGAGCTGACATTGTTTCTGTTGGGTGAGCAAATAAACAATGAGATAATGAAAACAAAACAAAACCAAACAAATAAAAAATTGTGTTGATGTTTCAGAGCCTAATAATCACACTCTGATTTAAAAGAAAATCTGTTCAGGTTAAGACTTCTTTCTTCTTATAAGAATACTACAGCAGCTTTAAAGTCTGCTGTCCCTTGTGAGCACTCAATCTTTACTAATCAATCATTACCATCATGGTGTATCCATTTTCTTCCTCTTTTCCTCATTTCTCCCTGAAAAACAATCTCACTGTTCTTTCATTCATTGTCTATTGTTAAAATAATAGCACTTGAACAAACCAGCTCACTGGTATCCAAGGACAATGCTTTGCTCTCTTCCCAGGCAGAAGGAGTGTGCGTGTGCGTGCATGCATGTGCGTGCACTTGCGTGCGTGTGTGTGTGTAAATAACACACACACACACACCAACAAAAACAACAACAACAACAACAACAGTTCACACCAGTATTATATTTCTACACCTTTTCCTATATACACATTCACAATCTATAAGTTTGTTTGCAAAATATAGCCTATGTGTCACATATGATTTATGTGCCCAAGCTACGGTAATCAATATGAATCAATATTAATGTAACAGCTTCCCTTACTTATTCAGCCAAGTCGGACCATACCTCTCAACCATATAGTGACTAGTTGGACTGTTTTAGTAGGAAATCCTATCTACAGTATGTACAGGGATATAACAACCAAATAACACAGGAAGAATACTGTTTAGGTGTCATACAAAAACTAAAAAAAACAAATGTTTATGTAACCAATTAAAAAAATAACAATGACTAAAGTTGAGCTACTGTACTAAATTGTTGACCAAGCCGATTAGTATTCTAGAGTGATGGCTTGAGCACAACCTCCATCAAATCATCTCTGTTTTCTTGGACACTGCCCAGAAGATAGAAATGGAACGGAGGACAAATGGGGAAAAATAAAAGTTAAATTAATAATGTGGCCTGGGCCTGTACTGACAACCAACGGGAGATGTTGTAATATTAATGAGAGGAGAAGGATGACTCATTCTATAAGCTACAGAGGAATACAGGCAGAATAAAATAAAAGAAAACCTGGCGGTCTTGGCTATAGCCATGTTCCCACCTCCACACCAGCAACTCAAACAATCATCTCTCCGCTAGTTATTTTTAACGCATTGTGTTCACTGAACACTGCCGTATATATTGTGATTTGCGTGGATAACACATTGAATTCATTCCAGCGCGCTGCCGATTAACTGAGCTTGGCATGCTGGCGTTGTGTTATTCAGGTATATGCCAAACTGTACCAACCACAAACCAACATGCTGCAGACCAATATTACCCCATCTGTAACATCCAGAGATTCAAAGGGATGCTGCTTTCATTTTCATGTTTTAAATGCATAATATACTATATAATTAGCAATTTCCTAACCATGTCTCTCTCACACCTACAGCACATCTTAGCAGACATAAATGGTAATGTAAATTGATGGTTTAAATGGATTGCTTTCAAATGAGTGCATTCCAATGTGTTGTTCCCCACCTCTGGGGACACATCTTAAAGAACATAATCAATATCTAAATAACCAAATTGATGAGCTATGAATATTTCATATTTTGAAGCTTCCATAATAATCTATCCATGCTCTCCCAATTCCCTTTAGTGTCTCCAACGACACAACCTCTCATAACACAAAGGTCATGTTGTCCATAAGTCATCGAGAAAGAGGGATGTAACTGAAACCATAATCCTATAGCGTAAGCCGATGCTGAGTCATGCCACAAAGTCTGTCAAAGTCTGTTTGACACACACACACTGTTACTGTGCGCCAACAAAGCCTACTGATTCACAGAGAGACAAGGCTATCACACGCAGCTTCTGTTCACAAAACTACGTGACACTTGCTAATTCCTTCGCTGCTGTCACTAGTTCACTACTGGCTTCAGCGCTATTCAATGCCATACAAGCATTGGACGAGACATCTCGGAAGCTGAAGGGACAGAATGTTGACCAATGTTTTCCTAACACAACCAAAGTTGAACTTTCCGCTCCCACTGAAGCTGGGAATGATGTGATGCGATTCTACCAAATCTGCCCACCAAATAGATAATAGGTAGAATTAAGGTTATTTGTGTTTACGCATCAGCATTGATTAGTTTTAGAAAGTGTGACTACTGTACTCCAAGCATACTTTCAAATATTAAATCGAACTTGTGATTCAACGTCTTCACAATTTATTTATGTCACACAAAAATAACAGATTTGATGTGTGTCAACTGATTACTACCTCAAGAGGGTGCTACTATGGATGACAAGGTACAAGTTACTGTGCACAATGTAAAAGGTTAACTTATGGAGGACGAATGCTGCTACCTGGTCACCATCTTAAAGCTTGGCCATTTTGTGGCAAGTCTGAAGGGTCTCTATTAGAGATGCGTAGGTTGACCCGCGGTTTGAGATAATGTACCAGAAAAGAGTGTGGGCAGGTTGGATCAAAAGTTGACATATAGCAACATTCCAACTACTGTAAGTTATAAATAAAGTTAGAAAATACATAACCTCTTACAGCTCTTGTAATAATAAGCCCAAAACCTCTAAAAAGCATTTATTGGACCATTTGGTGCAATTTGTCTGTTCAGGCCAGACACAATTAGACAAACATACACATGCCTACAATAGACATGCCTTGTAAACCATGTAGGTTAATTATGCGAATGCTATCGCTATACAAGCTAAAGGTATATTTTTAATGGTCAGGCAGCACTGATTGGCTCATAGGGGGCCGGGTGGGTGCAGTATTTACAAAACACAATCACTAGTTCCCAGCATTGAAGTGACAGTTGACATATCGATGAAGAAGTTTGCTACCTGAAGTATAAGCTATTCTGACGTGTGTGGCTAATTTACAAATATAAAGCAATACAATCTACACCTTGGGGCTCTACCTTTTCCTCTAATTACCACCATTATTGTCAAACTCTGCATCTCTTACTCACACACCAAAACCACTGGCCTCTAGAACTCTTTGGTTTCATCACTCTTCGTGTGAATTTCATATTTTCTCTCCAACCTACAGCCTCCATCAACAAGGGAGACATCTATAAGATACCGTAAGTCTGTATTGATGCCCGAGGAGAAATACAATACCAGAAGTAATAAAACAATATATTTTCAACACAAAAAACACAATATTACCCAAATGAAATAATATACAATATAAAATATATAAACAAACCCGACAGAAGTAACTCTCTTCACCTCAAACACACACACGCACACACGCACACCTACACACACGCACACGCACGCACACGCACACACACACACACACAGCAAATATAAATGTATGTGTGATAATGATATGCTATTGTTATATAGCCTGTCTATAATTCACTTTAATTAAACAAAAGATGCTTGTGGAGGCAGTTCTCAAAATGTTTAGTACCACAACCCCCAAAGTTATGCATTGCCCCCATTGCGACCCCCTTGAATTACTTTTATACTGTGCTACTGCAAGACTGTGAAATGGCTTTTGGAAACTCAAAAACCTTGTCCATATTTTAGTGTTTCAGATTGCCTGCAGTTAAATATTGTGTTTTGTGTTTATTCTTTACATTGATTAGCTTTTTCTTGGTAATTTTAAATGTATTATTTACAGTATCTTATTAGAACATTTGAATGTGTGTGGACACACATCATACAATAAATATCATACATTTATTTTCCCTCAGCTGTGCGTGGTCAGTTGTTGACAATTGACCTTTATACAAATTGACATTTTTTAATTGGCCTAACATGTTCAAAATGGAGATATAGTGTGGACACATCAGATGTGTTTGCAGGTCTAAATGTATAAATGTGTATTGTGTGTGTGTGTGTGTGTGTGTGTGCATGTGTGTGTGTGTAAGTGCAGTGTGTATCATATCTCTTTACGTGACACTCACAGCTAGCCTCAGTGCACATCAATTATAAATGGGCAGTAATGTACACTTTACCTGAATAGCTCTGCCAAAGATGAAAACACTCTGTCCTGTGCTGTCCACTACATCAATTAATCACCGCACACGTCTAGTTGACTTTGAATAGCTAAACACCAAATTTAAAAAGTGCCAAACTTTGACTGTTACCAAAGATATGCTTTTGTATGGACCAGGACAGTGGTGAAACCCACGTGACACAGATACAGGAAACTAACAAGTTCAACATTTTCAGTTACAGTTTTTACCGATTGCTTACAAACATTTTGCGGAATGTGGCTCATTGTGTCCAAACTCTAAACACAAACCAAATAAGACAAACCAAATAAGATTAATATCTAAATTTTATGTCAAAATGAAACTCTGCAATCAAAACCTAAAAACAATGCTCTTTCAAAATGACATTTTTGCGACAAAGGGACACACACATGCACCATTACGCTTCCAGACAACAACACACTGATGTGCTTTAAACAAAACACTGCTGTCTTTAGTACTTTGTAAGCCTATGCCTATTTTCTCATACAGGCTTCAGTGAACACATTGTTACAATACAGAACATCTACTCACATTTCAAAGAATGCAAAAAATAGAAAGGTTTCAGAATTTTATTTTTTAAATAATACTTTTCAACGCCAAACTGAAAATAATTCCTCAATTGGATTGAGAAATGGGAAGTAAGGGGGCAAGTATACAACTATGAAGTTACTGTATTGGTTTTTTAGCCATGGACCAGAGCATCCAGGTGGAAACTATCATTATGATGATACCAAACCTAGGCTGCTCTGGTCCATTCTGTAACTGTATGCTGGGCAGGGACGTTCACAACAGCTCTTTGTCGTATATTACAGTTTTTGCCCGTTGCTTGAACACGTTTTGCAAAACTTGTCTCATTGTGTCAAAACTCTACACACAAGCAAATAAGCCATTCACATCAATGCCAAATGGAAACTCTGCTATCAAAACAATCTTTTGTCAAACTGTCACTCTGATGACAAAATGATACCCACTTCCATCATATGAATACACTTTCAGATCAGCAGCAACACACTAGCCTACTTTATATAAAACACTACAGTCTTTTGTTTTCACTGTTTTTATTCAGTTCCACAGAGGGCATGTTTACACAACAACCCAAAAATGAAATACTGAATTCAAAATCTGTACATTACAGTAGTATGTTTTACAGTACAGTAAATTCAGATAAATCAAAAATAAAACACTACTGTAAACACAGAAAAACACAATTGTGCGCATGTGGGTTTATGGATCCTGCCTTCTGTTGGGGTCTGCCCACAGGATCTCATCAAGCACCTGCCTACTGTAAGTCACAGACTGCATGTGATACATACAACACATACATTACAGTATAGTACAGTGACACTTACAGTCAGTCAATCAACGAAGGACTCAAACACCATTCCTCTCAAATGGAATCCAATACAGCTGCTTCATGGCAATGCAGTGTTGACATACTGACAATGTTGATATTATGGAGTGTTGTGTGATCAGCAATTATTTGCTATAGGCAATGTAGATGAATGGCGTTGTTTGCCAACACTATTGTCTATGGTCAGTTACTGTTGATGGGTGAACAGACTTTGCCTTCCACCCTTGGGAGGTTGTCTGGAAGTTTTTAGAAAATGTCTCTAGAAAATTTCAATTATGTTTTGCATTGTGAATCAAAGTGTTTTCAAAGTAATTTCAAGTTTTCATTATTGAAAGTGTCTAATGTAATAAACCGTATGTAGTGTTTTTCACGAAGGATGTTGCAGAATTGCAAAGAAAGTGCAAAGCAGAAAATGTGTTTGTACTTTTTGTGCCATTGTTGCATGGTAACAAAAGTTAAGGTTTGGAAGCTTTGGTCTAAGAATTCACTTTTAGAGTGTAAGCAATTGTTGTGAAATGTTTAGAGATTACATAAATAATTAACCTCTCCGGGAACCATCACCTTATCGTGGTGGAGAGGTTTGTGTGTCCCTATGATCCTGAGAGCTGTGTTGT
>JAODTR010005633.1:0-11261 GCA_025399935.1 Amblyopsis rosae
TTTTGAATGACGTCATCTTGCACACTAGCTAGGCCGTTCCATTACGTGTTCTTCGAATGTCTTTCCTAGCCTCGGAATGACCCAACTAGGAAGGCACTTGGAAGAATCCGTCCTACCAAGGAAGCATCCTTGACATTGAGAAACACCCAATATGTGCCTGAGCTCCATTTTGAATGTCATGGCAAAGGCTGTGAATACTTATGTACATGTGATTTTTTTATTTGTAATACATTTGCAAACATTTCAAATATACTTTTTTAACTTTGTTATTATAGGGTATTGTTTGTAGAATTTTGAAACATTGAAAACATATATTTTTATTAATTTTGGAATACAAAACAAAATCTGGAAAAAGTGAAGCACTGTGAATACTTTCCGGATGCACTGTAACTCATTAACATTCTGCAATCTTCTGACACTCTTAAACAGGAATTTGCTTTACCAAATAATACATTTTTTAAGTACTTACAGTTGAGACACCTATTGGTACAGACCTTTGGTTCTTCCTCGATAGCCCCACTTAGTGCTTGCTTACATGAAGTCTAGGCCTACTACTCATATGATCCTCACTGCATCAGATACGGATATACAGTATATCCCATTAAGATGGTTTGGAAGACTGATCTGAATGTGTCTTTTACACAGGCAAATGGGGTAGAATTCTTGGGAATTGAAAACGAATGTCAAGAGAATTGCGAACTAGACTGATCCAATTCAAAATTATAAATATAATCTATATCTGAAAAACGACCTCGAGTGACTACAACCTAACATTAGAATCCTGTACTGTATCACTCATTGTAGATGGCCCGCAAAAGCAAATTAAGATTTATTTATCCAACTAAACATTTTCGTGGTGGGGACAGAAAATGTGTACGATCTGTGAGTCTATCAAAATGCAAATAAAATAGCTAATCTAGTTTGCACTGGCATATAAAGCATATACTGTAAATGGTTGAAAAGGAATACATTGAGTTAACAAATGTAAAAATGCACTGTACATTACACATTGTACACATTACTAACCGGGTTTATAATTTGGCCCACCTAGTGCCTAACCCTTTGGAACATAACAAGAAACCATTCGACTTTAAAGACAGCTTGTGTGTATTGTATATTTATACGCTGCAGAATCTCTCTGTTCACTCAAAAACATAATGAACAAAGCTTTTTCATTCCTATTCACCTGCATACCATCAGGATACACAACACCTGTAATGCAATCTGGATATTGAGTAATTTACTGGACGTCTTTATTGGCCTTTGTGTTGCACTCAATGAAACAAAATGAGTACAGATTATGTTCCTGTTGTTCTGTTCTGTGTAATTATAAAACACAATACTAAGGAGTATATATACACGTTTACTCCTCTTTAACCATTAATAAAATACTTACAGAAAACCTTATCATGTCCTTAAAAAGGTTTGGAAACGTACCCCTGCTGCCGCTATAATTAATGTCAACACAGGTCAAGCCTCTGTGATATTGTTAACCAAACCCTAACCTGCCCTCTCCAGAGCCCAACAGAGGCCACCACAACAAGGTATGAAACAATAATTAAATAGCAGTTACCTACGTTATGAGAAGACAATATCACTTAGTAACCTATAACTGTAGTTCTTCTTACATTTTTCACAGTGAAATCAATGTAGTCCGGGCCAAGTACGGCAGCCCTGGGCATGTAGTCTAGCAGGTTGATCTCCTTGGTGCCTCTGCGTGCCCCATGGTACTTGATCTCATCAGTAGTGCCATAGGCGTAGATTAGCTTGATGGGAGAAGCCTGCCAGAGAAGTAAATAAAATGCATTGATTTTACAATTATAATACGTGAGAATACAATAATAACAGGTGTGAGTTGAAATAGAATGAACAGCCAAGTGTAAAAAAACATATTACAGAATTGATCAAAATTCTAACTTTAGTATCACTAAATCACTACAGTGTCTAATTGTATCTCTGCTATTTGGGGGAAATTAAAAATAGGTATTAGCTTTACAGAACTTAAAGAACAGCATGCATGTAAGATTCATTCACGTATCTTGCATATAGTCATGAAATTGCTGAATCATCCATCTGGGTTGTTTGGTCTGTGGTGTATATGTATATATATATATATATATAGTGTTTCACCTATTTATCTGATGAAAAGCCTGTGTTCTCTCTATTGTACCTGTTGTCCTCTCAGCAATCCCAAGGACTGTATAGAAACAACCCAGTGACATTAACAAAATCTCTCAAGGACTGAAACTCAAGATCTGCATCAAAGAGTTCAAACACAAACACATATTGAATGAGCAGACAATGGGAAAAAACACAAGCACTGCTTTGGAGCCATGACTGGGCATCGACGTCCTGTCATCCTGAACGGACCATCACACTGTCATCAACGTGTTAGCAACCATCACCCTGTCATCAACGTGTTAGCAACCATCACACTGTCATCAACGTGTTAGCAACCATCACCCTGTCATCAACGTGTTAGCAACCATCACCCTCCTATTTTTGTGTCAAGTGCAAAGTGTAAGCAAACAAACTATCACTAGAATGTGTAATATATTATTAGACTCTCTTCAAAACTGTTTTGGCAGCATGCTGTCTAAAAACATGGAATCACATTTCACAAGGGTCACAACTCCTTTATTTTGTTTAACAAATGCAGATATATGTTAAAGGAACTATGTATGACATTTGTCACATGTTTAAAATATTGTATGTGTGCAGTGCATAAAGGAGAATTAAAAATTGAATGTTGCCTTACAGTGATGTGAAAGTCTTCGATGTCACATGACTCAATTGACCTCTCAAACATCATGTTGGTGTGACCTTCGACCTCTCTCAGAGACAGGAGGGTGTAGCTCTGTATTTTGTCCTCCACTGGTAAATAATTCCCAGTGGCATGACGGTCCTAATGGACAAAACATGGGATGTTAAAAGGTCACGCTGTGCCACATGTTGCCATCTACTTAAGGCATATTCACCATCTACTTAAGGCATATTCATAATCTACTTAAGGCATATTCACCATCTACTTAAGGCATATTCACAATCTACTTAAGGCATATTCACCATCTACTTAAGGCATATTCACCATCTACTTAAGGTCTGGTCACATCTATATCTAGAGGTCCATAGTGGAGACTCACTGTGAAGTACGTCCCGTTGGGCCCCACTCCTCCGATGACCATGTCTGCTCCAGCCATGCCCCCGTTGGGACTGAAGCCCAGGCCCACCCAGCCTGTGGTCTGGACCTGGAGGGCAAACCGGATGGCGCCCTGCACCTTGTTGAAGCCCCACGTAAGGCTGACGCTGTGGTCTGCGTCCAGGTACTCCATGAAGGGCATCAGGGGGTCCTGTTGGGCCCCTGCTCCTCCTGAATTCCAGACCAGGAGCAGGGAGAGGACGGGCAGGAGGAGACCCATCTCAGGACGCACACAAGTCCTACAGGGATGTATCATCACGTCTAACAAGCTGCCCTGCCACCTGAATCCACCTAACGGTGGAGGAGCTTACAGAGTGAGAGAGAGTGAGAGAGAGAGAGAGGGGTGGGTTCAGAATCTGAACCAGCTCCTATTGTACCCTGCCCTCTTAGAGCAACCTGTCCCCCTGGCCGCTGTGCAGCGATGGACCAATCAGACGCTGCTTCCTAGCAGAGATGGGTCACCTGGCCAAGGTGTGTGACGTGATATAAGGGGGAAGAGAGCTGCAGGGTAAGGCATTTACTGTCGAGACTCGAGACTACTGTAGCTCACACAAGACTGCATAGTCATCGCACAGGGTCTCTTCACTGACCTTACCTCGGTGAAATGTCATTTTAATAGTATATTTAATAGTATTAACATTAACATTTGAATTTGATGTGTGGACGAGGAGTACCATTGGAAACCTGCCAAGTCCATGGCATTTTTTATAGATATGATGTGTAGAGCCATTTTCAAACTATAAAATCTTGAATTTTGTCAATATTAAGATCAGCATTTATGTGTCTCATCACAATTTAGTCATATTATTTAGTTTACAATGCAAAAAACACAATTTAGGGTGCACACTTTAACTTACTTTGCCTTAGAGGCAGTTAGAACGCAGTTTAAAAGGTAGCCTATAGCAAAGTCCTTATAGTCTCTGTCTATAGTTATTAATTCTCAGGAATGCTTGCTAAATTGTAACTCAAATCAAAACAAAAACACCTCTCCCTTCAATGCCATAGGCTGCTCCTTCAAATTTTTCGCCCAACACATTGGAAACACATTGTGGAGGCAATTGTATTGTTGTTGTGTGTAGGGATGGGCAAAAATACATCAAAATGTATTTTAAAATAAAATACCAAAGTGTAAAACCTAAGTATATGAAAATAAACTACAACATACAGAAGACACGCAATATATGAAAATAAACTACTGGATTTGTATTCATTTGCATTCTAAAAAATTCTTTTCCAATGGAGCATGAAATCACTTCACAAACGTGTCAGGTGGCCTATTGGATCTAGCCTCAGCCTTCACCTGTAGCCTGACTCAGGTAAAAGTATAGTCATTCTAGAGAAAGCTATCTTGATCAAAACAAAAACACCTCTCCCTTCAATGACATGGGTTGACAAACACATTGTGAATGATAGGCTTTTGTTGTTTGTGGTCTGAACCAAAGTGATATTATCATATTTTCTTTGCTAGCTTTCAAAACTTGGAAAATGGATGTGGCCACTACCCTTCCGCTGGTAGCCAAAAAGTGACAGTTGAGTGCATGAAGTGTTCATCGTGCCACGCTCCATGTTTGGACCGTTTTGAGTACGCCAACTGCTACTTTGAGTGCACTGCATTTTGGTGTACTTGGTACTCAGAATATTAAGTATAAATACACAAGTGCGCAATTTGAGACACAGCTCAGGTAACCAATGAGAAACTGCACCAAGCAAACGTCTCACAGAAAGTATTTATTAGTATTTTTAAACTACAAAATACAAAACATTAAACTATTTTGATACAAAATATATAGCAATTTTCAACCCTATAAAATACAAATTTCCAATACATGTATCGTAAATACTGCCCTTCCGTTGTTGTGTACAGTCTGAACCTCTCTGTCTGTTTCCTACTGTATTCACAACGCCAGGGTTGTATAACAGTATCTGATCATTATTTCAGAACGTACACAGAATGCTACTAGCAAGGTGATATTTTGGCAGTGTTGGGCAAGCTACATTGAAAATGTAGTGAGCTGAGCTACCAGTTACTCTACGTTAAATTAAACTTAACTACACTGAAAAGAAATGTAGCAAACTAAGCTACATGTAACAAGGCAAAAGTAGTTCACTACATTTAAGCTTTTTCTTTCCCCTACATTTTATTGTACCAACATTCAAACGTTTAAGTCAAACATGCAAAATAAGCAGGGCAAAACTGTTCAGTTCAATGGTTTATTAAACAATACGCTGTGTTCTCTGCTCTCGCTGTTCTTTCTATCACGTAAACTCAGTCTAGGCTTTATTCCCCCTCAATCCCCTGCATCAAAGTCTCAGGCATCACCGCAGTGATTGGTAGGCCTACGTCTCTACGGCATCACCGTCATACAGAGGTGCTTCTGTCGGCTACACATGTAGCCTAGGTCCGTGTATGTGATGGCATCACGTACTGATTCTTAGCAGTTGTACCAGACCTAAGCTTGAGCTGCAGATTCAGAAATACTTGGGAAAATGTAGCTTCTGTGGACGCTACCGCACTACTTGATCAATTAAAGAGCTTCGCTACTGAAAAGCTAATTGATTCAGAAAACAGCGCCGCTACCGCCACGCTACTCAGAAATGTAGTTTAACTGTGCCCAACACTATTTTGGTGTTTGTATTTTGGTGAATGATGCAGTGTGTATTAGCTTACAATTGCTTACTATACCCTTAACACAACTTTACCTTTCTGATCACTCAGTGTAATTGCACTCCCGGCTCTGAGCCTGACTCCTCCTTTAAAGTGTAACTGCACCCCAGCTCTGAGCCTCACTCCACCTTTAAAGTGTAACTGCACCCCAGCTCTGAGCCTTACCACCTTTTAAGTGTAGCTGCACCCGTGTACCGTTTAAACCAGGCCCTGTGGTGATTTCTAACAGATATAATGTGTAGTTCTGTTTTCAGACCATAAAATGCAGATTTCTACAAAAACAAGAATTTTGATGTGCGTTGATGTGTCCCATAACAGGTCAATCCCATTACTTTGTTTACAGCTCAAAAGACGCATTTTAGGATGCAGTTACACTTTAACTAACTCAATACACCTGTTAACTCAATAGATACAGTCAATATTTAGCACAATGTTTATTATTCTTCAGTTACTGACAAACATCCTCTGCACTGAATTATCACAAATATTGCTGGTTTATAAAATAAGGCACTTTCCAACTCATGCAGCATATGACAGGGATTACAGTGTTCTGCCTCTGCGGTGAAACACATACATTGTGCTTTCATTGTGCTTTTAGTTCAACTTCATCAGTTACTTCAGACTTACTTAGCCATGTACTTAAAATGGCAGTGACGTGGAGCATGTGTTTCTGCTATTGTGTGTGCGTGGCTTATGTGAGTGCATGTGTGTGTGCACGCGCGTGTGTGTGCACGTGCGTGTGTGGATGTGTGTGTGCACGTGTGTGTGTGCACGTGCGTGTGTGTGCACCTGCGCGTGTGTATGTGTGTGCGTGCTCAGAGGTGCTCCTGCAGCCACAACACAGTGTTGATGAAGCAGTCGGCCTGAGTGTCCACTCTGCCCAGGGAGTGGCCGTCCTCTGGAAACCATAGCAACCTGTCAAGAACACACACCACCACAGTTATCACGTGCAGGTGACATCTCCTCGACAGCACACACACACACACACACACACACACACACACACACACATTGAATTGACGATTGAATGCGCTAGGCCTGCGGGGTTACAAACTAAGAAAACTCGCATTTCTATAAAGAGAGGGAGAGTTGCAGGGACCCTTCTTGAAGAGGGAAGCCTTCGTCCGTCTAAATGCAGAACCGGATCCGCTGAGCTGTGTTGGAAGTAGGGTTGGGCATCGTTTGAATTTAACCGATTCCGGTTCTGATTCCGATTCTGCTTATCGATTCCGGTTCTTATCGATTCCCGGTTTCGATTCCAATATTTTTTGGAGAAGAAATACAACATACTTCAAGAGGGAACATTTCCCGACTTTTCATTTAGGCTATAATCAGTCAAATCAAGGTCATTGGCCCTGACAGGATTCAGGAAGGGTTCCTTTTCCCATAATTTATAAAAAATAAGATAAATAAGAATAGCCTTTTTAAATGTGGATATGTGTTAATGCCTTTAATTATTATTATTACATACTGTACGTTTACAGGATAGACTATATAAGAACCGTTTACAAAAGGTGAGTAAATTAACAAATCCTATGTTTACCAGCTGGTTTAAATTCAAGAACACTATTAACTAACTTGAACATTTAGGCCTAGGTGCACCAAAGCTGACCTTGTATGTGAATATGTTACTTTACAGTATTAGTCTGTATAATGTCTGCATTCTAATTTAATCCGACCTGTAGGATTTTCATTTTATGAGTTTCTTTAATCTGATAATTCAGTTCATGATCATGTAATGACCTGGACAATGTTACATGCATTGTCAACCTTTTGAGATTAACTAGGCATGGGCCTCGTTGTTCAGAGAGCAAAAATACGATCTATTTTTAGATCAGCGGCGGGCGCATTGTTAACAAAGCCCAGTGTAGTTCAAAGTAAAAAATAAAACAAATAAAACCCATAACGCTAGAAAACGATATTAATTGTTTTAGCGTGGCTTCAGATCTAGCTTGTTATGCTGGTGCTCTACACGGCGCATTCAGCTCCACTACAGGTAGAGCTGCAGCACAGGGAGGGTTCATGTGATTTTGTTTGTTGTGATCGCTTTTGTCATAAGGAAGTTGATCTGATGGATTTGGGTTAGGAAAAAAAGAAGAAACAGACGCCTCAAAGAGGTAAACAGAAGTGTCCCGTCAGTTTGGGCATGCTTGCACTTTTGCATGCAAGTTAAGTAAAATTGGTCGAATTACGTGACAGTATTTCAGCCGTCGTGTATCAGTTGCTGGCAGATTGATAACTGCTTCATTTTGGACACTGTCATGTCGGTAGGCTTATCACCATGAGTTTTTCAGCGCGGTAATCAAACACGGTTTTAATGATAATTAATATTTGGAACGATAATACTAACCGTCGGGAATTTTACCGTGGTTTATCGTGAAACCGATAATCGTTACATCTCTAATAGCCGCGCACGTCCGCGAGCCAGAACCCCCCGATGTTTCACTGTAGACATCGTCCGATGCCAATTAGGTTGACACCGACAAACCCTAATGCGCGCACACAGACGCACGCACACATGTACACACACACATGCACACACAATCACTGAACCCCATGAAAACAAATGCATTCTAATAAAACAAAAGTTTATAACTCTCCGTCGCCCCCTACCTGACGGGGGAGGCTCTGCTTCTCAGGGCCCTGTAGAGCTCCAGGCCCTGGTGGGGAGACACCCTCCTGTCCCTGGCCCCCAGCATCAGGAGCACTGGGGCCCGAATCTGTGCGCGCACACACACACGCACACATATATACACGTGCACACACACATATATATCTATAATATGTCTCTGTGTGTGTGTGTGTTACCTGTCCAGCATGAGTGATGGGGGACCTCTCCAACATGCAGCTGAGGGCTCCAGCAGTAGGCAGCTGGTCGTAGCAGTAGGACAGACCCACACTGGAGTAGCGCCTGCACACACACACACACACACACACACAAAGAGAGAGAGAGCACGGTCAGGGTTAGTGTGTGTGTGTGTGTGTGTGTGTGTGTGTGTGTGTGTGTGTGCGTTTCACCAGTCCACTATGTCGCTGGTTCCCAGTAGCATGTGTGTGTGTGTGTGTGTGCGTGCGTGCGTCTAACCAGTCCACTATGTCGCTGGTTCCCAGTAGCATGTGTGTGTGTGTGTGTGTGTGTGTGTGTGTGTGCGTGCGTGCGTGCGTCTAACCAGTCCACTATGTCGCTGGTTCCCAGTAGCGTGGCGGCGTTGATCACGGGGTTCCTGGCTGCACACGCTCTGTAGAAGTGTGGGTACTGACCAACCAGGTGGCAGGACAAAAAACCACCATGAGAACCACCAATCACAGCCAAGCGCTCGGGGTCAAGGGTCACGTCGCTCTGCAGTGCAGTCAGCACGGCCCTCTGGGTAATAAACAAACAAACAAACAAACAAACAAACAAACGCTCCAATCATCAAACACTTATCATATTAATTACTTAGTTACTTATTACTTATTAGTAATACATGTAATATTACACTAATATTGTACATTCACTATCTGGGGGACAACAACAACCAATACACTGTATTAAAATGTCTGAGACCAGATTATACAGTATGCACCCATATCTAATGCCTTACTTCTGCATTCACAATAACGGTGGACAAGATCAGATCGACCAATACCTGAACATCTTTGACATCCTGGTCGCCGATGTGACCGATCAAGGACTGGATGCTGTCCTGGCCAAACCCTGTTGAGCCCCGGTAGTTCACTGTTCACAGGCAGACAGACATGCAGACAGACAGACAGACAGACAGGGAGAGAGACACCCTAAAACCCTTGTTGTCTTGAGGGACCCAAAAGGATTACTTATGAAACAAGTCAAGCCAGAACAGCTAGTCGGAAAATATAGTGGTCTAAAACAAGCCAGTAAGATTTTCCCCCAGGTGTGACATCACTGCTGTATTGGAACCAATCATCTCTGTCCTACTCTGGAATCTCCAGTAATACAGCCAATCGGGTTAGACACTGAAACATAATGTTCAACTCGAAGGAAGAAAAGTTTTTCCAAAATGTGTGTGTACGTGTGTGTCCGTGTACCCATAAGCACAGCAAAGCCCAGTTTAGCCAGTCCAGCGGTGACAATGTTCCATTCAGCTGGAAACTGGGAGTGTGGGCCCCCTGAGAACACACACACCAGCATTATGAGCTGTACTGGTGTTGGTCAAACCAGTACAACCAGCAGGTGACACAGACAATCACAGATTGGATCCCATCATCTTCCCAGCACCCCGACTCCCCCACGCCACGATCTCATTCTGACCGCTTGTCTAGGAGTTACCCATGCACCCACATAACAGTGTTATCAGCCTCTGGGTGACTGGGATGGTTCAACAGCCACCTTAGTGTATCTAACCATGCACTCACACCGCCAGCTAGTCAGCTGCAAAGCCACAGACCTTCATTCATTTCAATGAGCGCCGGGTGACTATGGGCGACAGTCAGCTGCTAGCGGCCGGTGACTTGGCGAATTAAAGTTGACCAACATGGAACTTTGTTCAAATGTTCAGTGACGAGGTGTAGCCACTAACCAATCAGAGGGTAGATGTGTGTCGGCGACGCCCCCCCCTCTTCTTGGCGATTGAAAATGGAGGAGAAAATGTGTGCTTGTTCGTTTACCATTACATATAATTATATATATAGCCTGGAGGCAGATTTTTAAGGTTGTATTAATCGCTTGAGAGGTATATTAACGCATTGGGCGTAAAAACCAACTGAATCACAACTGGAATTATACGTTATAACACCATTCATTGACCAGCAATGTAAAAATATTGTGATGTAAGCTATGTTATAGTAAAATAATTATTGCCATCATCTTATATACACAGCAATTACATTACTACGTTTACCTACAATTTACATAGTTTGTTCATGAGTTTGTTTAGCTCACGCATGTAGCAAGGCAGACACACTTAGCGTACCTCTTTGAGTGACAGGGCAGACACGCCCACCAGTGACAGGGCAGACACACCCACCAGTGACAAGGCAGACACGCCCACCAGTGACAAGGCAGACATGCCCACCAGCGACCTGGCTGCAACCAGCTACTAAATCGCTGGTGATGTGAGTGCAGGGTTACACTGTATGTGACCGAGTTACCTAAGCTCTCTCCCTAACAACCACATGAACATTTTTAAACCAGGAGGCGACTTTTATTTTGAAATGCCCAGATGGGAAGTCTGTGATGTACTGGGATGGTTCAATTAAACCATGTTGTACTGGGATGGTCCAACAGCATGAAGAGCTCTACCATGGATGAACACAACCAGAGGAATCTGCATTCTAGAAGACAGGGGCTTCACCAGCACCCCCCCGAACTCCAGACCAGCTGAGACCGGGAGAGAGAGAGAGCGGGAGGGGGGTGAGGGGGAGGGGGGGGGGCGGGGG
>JAODTR010005634.1:0-11261 GCA_025399935.1 Amblyopsis rosae
TCTCACCTGTTACACACACACTCTCTCTCTCTCTCTCTCTCTCTCTCTCTCTCTCTCTCTCTCTCTCTCTCTCTCTCATACTCTCTTTTTTGTCCTTTGTGGACAGGTGAATTTCAGGCCACTCAGCCCTGTGGCCAACAGAGAACATTTGTCTGCCTGAAAGCCACAAAAATGCAGAGATCTGTTGTGTGTGTGTGCGTGTGTGTGTGTGTGTGTATGTGTGTGCACACGCACTCATATCAGTTCAGTCCTCCCTAAAGTGACATACGGGGACCCCAAGGGGTCCTTGAAATGGCCCCAGGGGGTCCTCAGCAAAAATGAAAGATAATTTAATATTACCATCATGTGCTAATGGTAGTACAATGAGAATATGATGAGGTATTTCTACATTGATTAGATTGATTATTCCCTTAGGGGTAATATGAGCACATGTGGTGATTATTTTCTTAGTCATAACTAAGAATGTATAGGTTTTTAGATTGGAATTGGACAGGGTGACATTTCACTGAAAACCATTAGTTTAAATGTAATTGTGTGACACATTACTGTAAGATATTAAATTATTATTATAAAGAGACTATTATTATTATGTTTTACAGTATCGGTTAATTAGAACAATACATTCATTTTATCATTGGTGAATATATTTAAATGTAAAGGTAGTAAGTAAATGTCCTATACAATATTTTAAACATTAATACAGCAGCAAGCAGCTATATATATATAATCTGAGCTCCTCTGTTCCGGATGTGTGTGTGTGCGTGTGTGTGTGTGTGCGTGTGTGTGTGTGCGCGTGCGTGCGTGTGTGTGTGTTGCCTACAAAGCATTTGTTTTTGTCTGTGATGCTGGTGCTTATTGTGACATATAGTGGCAGACAAAGTCCTTCGTTGATCCTTTAAATTTGGGTTGAATTGTTATTAGGAGAAAGATTGTTGATATTTTGAACTCATCAAAATAAAAACTCTTCCTTTAATGGAATAGGATGTTCCCTCGAAAGCTCTGTCCCCCAAATTGGACAGTCATTTCCAAGGCTATAATTGTCTGTCCCTTTACTCTTCTGGTTACTCCAATGATGTAAAGTCTGTTCCTATAGTGTACCAAACACTACAATGAGGTATACATGTATTGTGTTTCTGTAACCCTTCATTACCGTGTGCATAATTGTGTAAATAAAATAGTATACGTTTGTTGAGCCTCATTAGCCCATTCTGTAGATTGATGGCATCAATCTACAGTACATGCTGTAAGCCTTTAGTTTGCCCTGACAGCTAGATGAGAAAATAGCTAACTGGGAACACAATCAATACACTAAGTTTGTGTGTGTGTGTGTAAGTCCCTTGCATATCCTAAAAGTGTTTACGCAGGCTTTAATCTGAAAGTCAGCGCATACACATGCAGGCACATGCAGGCTCTCTAAATGCGTATCGATCTTGGAGTGTGGCTTTGTGTGTCTTGACGGTTTGTTGGGTTTCGCTTTCATTAGACACAGCTCAGGCACATTATGCTGGAGAAAAGCTCACCGTATGATTTATCTGTGTGAGGTGTAAGCAGTCAGACACTGTGTGTGCAGGTTAGCGTGTATAAATGACCTCGTTTCTGCATTCTGATGAAATGTATCTTTGTAACACTAGAGTGAAATGAGTGTGAGGACATTTATAATCTCTTCAAGCTTCAGGTGTTTTTCCCAACCCTCTGCATGCATGCCACACACACATGCACACACGCACACGCAAACGCACAAGCACACGCACACGCACACGCACACACACACCCACACACAGACAATAGAACAAGACAAACCTTTGCACAGTAAAATATTATCTATCTATCTATCTATCTATCTATCTATCTATCTATCTATCTATCTATCTATCTATCTGTCTATATGTCTGTCTGTCTATATGTCTATCTGTCTGTCTGTCTATCTGTCTGTCTATCTGTCTATCTGTCTGTCTCTTTTGAGTATTAACTTTTTCTTCCTTTTCATAGCCTATAGCTTTTATCTTGCCAGTAATTGACAGTAGTCAATGACAATGTCACACTGTATGTACACTTTTACATCCACACCTTGAGTATCATCATGTGTCACATGCAAAGTTTAAAGTGTCTATCCTTGTTGCCACTCTCGGTCAAATGAAAAGGGAAAACATCAGCAGTTTGAAGACTAATGCAGAATAATAATGTGCTAAAGGTAAAACGTTGGCACAAACAATAGGCTTTCAGGCCCTGAGGGGCTCCAACCTTTAAAGACGCAAAGAAAGAATTCAGGTCAAGTTGTTACTGTAAATAACAACAGCCACACCAATCCTGACACACACACACACACACACACACACACACACACATAAGGGACTAGAGAAGGGAATTCTCTAGTCTCTCTCTCTCTCTCTCTCTCTCTCTCTCTCTCTCTCTCTCTTGCTCTCTTGCTCTCTCTCTGTTTTTCTCCATGTCTGTCCTTTGTGTATAATTACCATGTCATCAAAGTTCTCCCCAGACTTCATTGTTTTGGTTTCATGGGGATTTGTAATATTTCATCATTTATTATAGAATAATACATCTTTGTTATTTTACTCAAAGATAATGTTCTATAGTCTTCCTGAGGAGATGAAAAGGAGATCACTGCACTGATGTGCTTTGCTGTTCTCAGAAATAGATTATTCTGATATAAATCATATTTTTTTGTTTTGTTTTACTAAGCTGTAGCAAAATATTGATATGTTTTTACAGTATTACATGAGCTCTAGTCAACCTTTAAGGCTGGTGTTGTGAAAGATGATGTTTTGATAGAAGTTGCTCTTGGCACTGTGAATCTGGGGAATCTTGACTTGTATGTTTTGAGAGACATACAGAATTTTGAATAGATTACGTGTTTCAGGTAATTCATTGTGTGATGCTGCTTGTAGTTGTTTTGAGAAACGGATTAACTGGTTTGCTAAAGTTAAGGATGATTCGAGAAATGTATACCAAAGTGACTGATGAAAAAATATTCCATACCATATTGAGTACACTGTTGGGTCAACACGAATTTAACTGCACAAGGAAATCAACAAAACCAATACGTTTATAGACAAACATAATGCCATTAGAGGCAAACATAATGCCAAGACAGTGAATGACTTCAAATTTAGGAGTGAAGTTAAACAATACTTGTGACACAGGAAAGTTTTATTTATGCTTGCATATATACATAGACTCATAGACACATAGAGTATAATAACATACGGTATACTGTAGTCAGTACTGTATAATACACAGACACACACATACTGTAGTTAAGTAGCCTGTTCAGGTAACCAACCAAACATTGTCCCAGTCCAACTGTGGCTCTTTAATCCCCCCTTGTGACACGTGTAGCTGACGTGCCCTTCACCTGTGCTAACCTATGGAGCGACACAGTCAATGTGGGTCACAGTGCAACACAGCACAACAGCATGAGCCATCTTGTGCCCAGGAGGAGATAACTAGTGGAAACTGATTCCGGGCGCTGTGTGGTACATTTGGCTCAGCAGACGGGTTCCTTGTCTGTCTGTCTGTCTGTGTGTGTGTGTGTGTGTGTGTGCTGAAGAACAAAGGAAACCTCTAGAAGACACCTCCCTACCTGGGCGGCCGTGTGAGGGGAAGTGACCTAGTAAACAATGCTTGCCCTGTCAGATTTGGGCTCATGGCCCTCGCGCAAACAACACTTACCTGAGTCATGGAAAGAGAAGGGGGCAAAGAATCGTTTTTCTTTTGTTTCCGTTCCAGGGGCGTACTCAACTGATGAATGTTTCGGGTGACAAACTGACCTGTTGTCTTCCCAGCTCATATTCTGTTTACATCTCCGGAAAATCAAAATGTTTTGTGTTTAATGCGGGGAAAACTTATTTTTATCTTTCAAAATACATTCTCAGCTGTGGTATCAAAGTGTGACTGCTAAGGTGAGATTTCTCACATGAAGAAATTTCTCCCACAGAACCCAACTAGTATATTTGATTGATTTATTATTTTACTTTTATTTTATTTTATTTTATTTATTTTTATTTTTATAAATGTGTACCTGTAATGTGTATTTAAATAAACATATATTTTATTAAACATATACCAGTTACATCTAAAACATGCAGGGCAGCGGCCCTCTAGTACCAGAGTTGGGGAACCCTGCTCTACTCGCTTACAGGGAGCTTTACCATTGCTCTACTCGAAACTACTCACCTCTACTACTGACCTCTACTCACCTTTTTCCACTGCAGTTCGAACAGAGCCATCGCTGTTCGAACCACTACTGCAGAAATGAAATACTCGTTTACATACTTTAGTTATCATAGTGGAAAATACACATGCATTCACACACAAACACACAAATTCTTATTATTTTTTATTTCGGTTATTCGGGTATTCGTTCGTTAGGTACGTATTCGATTTTAAATATTGGGATTCAAGTATTCGTTTTTTACATTATGCATGCATGTTTCCTATTAATATACTGTCTCTGTATAAACCCACAAAATGTAATTGCCTGTCCTACACTGGGTCATCAACACAATCAATTGCAATTGGCTAAAAGAAGAGAGTTGTTGACTCGAAGTTAAAGTGCTGTAAAGCGTAACGTCTGAGTGTCGTAAATACATACACTCCCAAAGGCTACAACGCTGGATGTATTATAAGAAGCTACAACTGGCTAATATGGGGCTGGGGGGAATTTGTGCTTAGATAGCGCACACGCCCTAGATCAGACGTCATATTCGATGGGCTAGCTAGGCTCATGGAAAAAAAAAAAATTTAAACTTTGCGGTACCGGCGGTTTCTTTCCACGGCCTGCGGTTGGGTTAGCAACACGGCGGTATTCCAATTTTGTGGTTATCGCGACAGCCCTACCTGCCGCCCGCTTAGATTTTTAGCAGGTTATGAAACATTAATTATAGTCGAGTGTTTGTAATGGTGTTTTTGAGAATGAGTATTCGAATACTTGTTCGTAAATACCATCAGTTATTCGAAGCCTGTAAAATGGTATTCGAGACAGCCCTAAATGTCGTGGTTTGGTATTCCTCAGACAATGAAGGCTTGAAAAGCAGAAAGTAATGTCAGTGAGAAAGCATGACATGCACCTCTCTCCACATATCGTGCTGGGTGTAAAACGAACAATGTCACAACAGGATATGTCCCATGAACCCCCAGGAGCCAAGATGGCTTTCTGTTTGAATTAAATGAAGCTCTTCTTGCACTTCTTGACTGAAGCACTTCCTAGTGTATACATATATATATATATATATATATATATATATATATATATACAGATGTATAGGTATATGGCAAACAGTATAATCGCAACACTGACAAACTCGGCAATGAGTTCAGTCAGGTCGTTCTCTAATATGTGGAACCATTGGAATTGTAGCCTATGTGATATTGTGGACTCTTGTCTTCCTTATGTTTATCTTGTATTTGTCTGATAAATTGTATGTCTTCTGGACCATGTGTGTGTCGTTAATATGATGATTATTGATTATTGATGATGCATTATGTTTTTAACATTTGAAATTAACCTCACAGCCCACTTTTGAAAAGCTCAGCCTTATATCTAATTTGAAGGTTTTTGTTGCATAGAATGCAAGGCGGCATACACTGCCATGACCACACTGAGAGAGATGAGGCGTTCAATCCCGGGGAAAATGACAACAACAACAACAACAACAACATTAAAAACACAGGATCTGTCAAATTATTCTGCGCAATCTGCTGCTGAGTTTTGACTGAAAAAGAATCCTAGGATGACAATTGGCTGGGGCGCAAGACGAGCTGCCAATTCCCCCACAAGTGAAGGAAGCTACTGTGCTGTGCTGTGTTTTTGGCTCACGCTGTAATGCCACAGCAATGTGTGCATCCTTTACAGCCAGGACCAATGGTTGGAGGTACACTCTCTGTGGTGTATAGACAGCAAGCAGATGTTAACCCTCTGAGTGCCACGGCTGGATAATTGGCTGGAAATGCCTTTGTCTCAGAGAGCAGAGACAGAACCCCATAGATAGAAAATAGAGAGAGAGAGAGAGAGAGAGAGAGAGAGAGAGAGAGAGAGAGAGTGTGTATATGAACGAAGTCAGTGTGTAGGCATATTTGTGGTGCCTCTGTGGCGTGCGCACACATGTCCTTGGGGGTCTCTCTATTTCTCTCTCTTTTTCTCTCCTCTCTCGCTCGCTCTCTCTCAGCTTGTTACCATAGCAACATTGGAGAAGAAGAGGTAATGCTGCCAGAGTCCCAAAAATTGTATTATCTTTTTTTTTTTTTTTTTTTTTTACACGTGCGCACACACACACAGACACGCACACACGCACACGCACACACACACACGCACACGCACACACACACACACAAGCACTCTTCCCATTCCACACAGACAAACTGGCAGGCACTAGCTTGTGTGTGTGTGTGTGTGTGTGTGTGTGTGTGTGCACGCGTGCACGCGTGCGTTTATGTTTGTGTGTCCAACGCAGCTTGTTCATGTTGGCAGGCGCATACACACAGACAGACAGTGAGAGAGAGAGAGAGAGAGAGAGAGAGAGAGAGAGAGGAGGATAAAGGAGGACAGGACACACAGAGAAGAGCGGGAGGGGAGGAGGAGGAGGAGGAGGCCTCTACAGAGGAGAGGGGAGGTCATGTCGGAACAGCAGGAGAGTTTATTTATGCCACTCACTGTGGATAATTGGTTTTCTCTCATTCACCCGCTTCTTGTTGTCAGGAGGTGTCAGCTATTACACAACAGGTAGCTTCTGGTGGAGATGTGACTCGGGGCTCGCCCGCCTCACAGAGCCGCGGCCCGGGGCCCGCTAGGCTAATTGGGGACGCTAAGCTGCCCGTATAGGTGTGAACGATGTGTGTGCAGGGCACCGGCGTCTCACTCAGGTCCAGTAGATCAGATGTAAATAATGTAGCATGGTGTTGTGATGCCTGATTGACTGTAATGGGCGTTATGCACTATGGCACTGTGGAGGAATGGCATGTAGCCCCATTTGAGATGAGTTCAAATCAGTGTTGGGAAAGATACTCAGGAATTGTAATAATTTATTACTCCTTCAAAAAATAATTATATTACTTTAGTTATTACTGGGTATTAAGAAGTAATTAGTTACATTACTAGTTACATTACTATATTACTTTCACAATCACTACCCTGTCTCGCCCCCTCCGAAAAATGACAACCTCCAGTTCATTTTAGAACTGAATCCTCTTTATTGGAACAATAATTAACCTTAGGAGTCAACCATCAGTTAAAGTGAAAACATTGCAGCCTCTCAAACCAGATGATTGGACAGGTTGGTTCAATTAGCCTACCCTACGTTTGCTAGGACCAACTAGATAATAAAGGCACATCCTCATAAGAGGACCAGTAATGCAACATTTCTCGGATTAGTAATTGTAATATTATTACTGTTTTGGAAATAGTAATTAGTTCCACTACTAGTTACTGAAAAAGGTAATAATAATATAGTAACTTGTTACTAGTAACTACTTCCTGCCCAACACTGTTTAAAATCATGTATCATGACGATATGAAGAGTTCAGATGCAAAAACTTCTAAGTCCATCTGACATCTATTGTTTTAAAATTTAAATAATGTGTAATTTTTTTTGAAGATATTACTTTTTATTTTTTGACGAACAACCTTTTAATTGTAATAAAGATGAAAGGAGTGAACCCAAATATAGAAACATATTAAATAATGCTGTTTTAAATTGTTAATTATTTTTTATTTGTCACCAACGCAATGCTTTTTTCGGTTTGTGGGTTGCCACGAGAACGTCATGACTTACGCAATTTATGGGTTTGTAGACTAAATTAATTTAAAAATAAATAAACGTCATAGTGTGATGTTTCGTGTCACAAAAAAACACAAAACGCTCTAAAAAATTATTAAATTCTTGTCGTTGACATACCGTACATATTTTTTATGAGCTAAGCTTACATAATGCGGAACTGTCTCTATTGAATGGAAACACAATTCACCAGAACAATATCTGTGTAATAGCGACAGACAAATGATAAAACAAACTTAAAATGAATGTGATATTTCACAAAAGTACTCCACATGTAAACATTCACACTAGTGGGTTTGTACGGAGGGGGGAGTCCTGCTTATGTGGGGGGGCTGGGGTAACCTGCCATGCCAGAGGAGTTGTTGTCACAAGTTCATCTGGGTATATCTGGTACATTGAAACATCGGTACATTGAAGCTAGGCACAACACGTGTAACCTGCTCTGATGTTGTAACCTGACATGCCAGAGGAACTGTTGTCACAATTGTACTGTTTCAATGTCAAACAGTACACTGAGACTGTTTTGTGAACGGCAGGTACTTTAAAAAAAATACTTGGCAGTTGATTGGATGAACCATCTGGTCGTTTCCTCTGTCGGCACACCTAAACCACGCCCATATAGCTATAACCACGACGCTGATTGGAAAGTTCAGTTGCTACTTGGACACATTCAAAATGATTCCTAGGCTTTCCAGACTGATTCTCACGGCGAAATTAAACTAAAGCTCCATGACCACCCTGATCTGGCGCGCTAGCGCTGGGGGTCGTCCCCCCGGGAAATATTGAACATTTCACCTAACTGCATTCTGGTCCGTTTTAAAGCACCAATTTGTGCCTTTTCATCATCACCTTATGGTGGGAATGCCTTCAAAATCAAAAACACAAAATCCAGGCATCAGGTGAAAAACTGCAATAAAACTCTCAGGCATTATGTATTAGATTCAAAGGCTACTGTAGATCACTTGATATTATTCCTGCTGAGTCAAATAACATAGGCATGCTTTACTCTTCTGTCATATTTAGTGTCTTTTGTTTGGGGAAGTAATTTCTTTAAATGTGCATGTGGCTCTTACTCATGCCACTGCTAATGTAGCACTAATTCACATGAGCGTGCGCGCACTAGTGTTCCATTAGTTGAGACCTCGCAAATACCACGTCCAGTATCATTTTGACGAATTGCAACTAAAATGTAAACATGCTGGAAAGAAAATTCCCAGATTCTCCATGATTTGACTGTAAAAAATTAAATAAAATTACATGATTTCCCAAGCCTGGAATAGACTTTCAATAGAAATGTCATGATATTCCAGAAATTCCATGACCAATGGGAACCCTACAGATCTTACTTGTAACAAAAAACCGTGCTGTGCTGGCTTCAATAGCCAATCCAAGTACCGCTTATATTCAACAAATGTTGCATAATAATTTCATAAGATCCCACCACTTACTCCAGCAGCATTGACAAGCATGTGACACCAGAGATAATGTCTGAGATCAGAAGCGTTGTAATGGGGGTGATTTCATTAGTAAAGCCGTTTTGTTCTCAATGACAGGTCCCATTAACACTTTAAACAACCTGAACACAGTATTCTTCATGGCAATTAACAGCTGTGTACTAAGGCTCACGCACACTGTAGATGCACACATGTTGTACGGCACACACACTATACACACAGTGTTATTAATACAAGCATGCGCGCTAATATAAATTGAACATGTTGGATTATGTACAATTTGTATA
This sequence comes from Amblyopsis rosae, assembly GCA_025399935.1. NCBI lineage: Eukaryota > Metazoa > Chordata > Actinopteri > Percopsiformes > Amblyopsidae > Amblyopsis > Amblyopsis rosae. Next base: position 9,529 of record JAODTR010005634.1, read on the forward strand.
CATTTACATATAAACATATGTATGTAAATATAATCAAATAATGGTGTAGAATGTGAACAATAGAGGGAGATGGAAGGGAATGGCAGTGCACACAAATGCAGTAATAACACATACACAACTACATCATGTATTTCTTTCTAAGGATGTTTGTTTTTTAAATCTAGACTTTCATTAAAAACAAACAATCACCGAGAGTCATTTTCTGGATATCACTATTGAGGGCTTCAGGATATAAACCCTGGTAATAACATGTGAATACACACGCGGACAACACACACACACACATGCATGCACACACACATGGACACACATAACTCGTTTTACTGTGAGCAGTGGGTTGGTCTTTAATCTCTCTTTGTCTCTTGCAGCCCTCATGATAAACTGCCTGTCTGACATTGTTTTCTTATCGCTCTGTGTGTGTGTGTGTGTGTGCGTGTGTGTGCGTGTGCGTGCATGTGTGTGTGTGTGTGCGCAGATGCATGCATGTTTCTATACAAGAGAATGAAGGTGTGTGTGTGTGTGTGTGTGTGTCTTCAGTGTTTGGGTTCAATAAATTCTGAAGCAAACACCAACCAAGCCTGGGTTTTCTCTCTCTCTCTCTCTCTCTCTCACTCTCTCTCACTCTCACTCTCTCTCTATCTCTCTCTCTCTATCTTTTACTCTCTCTCTCACTCTCTCTCTCTCTCTCTCTCTCTCTCTCTATCTCTCTGTGATATATTCCTGTCTCCATTGGTCATGTTTTCATTCCTTTGCTGGCCTCCTGTAGTTTCTCCTCTGTCTATCCTTTGCCTCCTCTCTCTCAGTAATGTTCATTTGGCCTGTCTGACATGACTTTACAGAATACAGGCTGTAGGTGTTGACTAATTAAATTAATTAAGTAATTAACCAAGTGATAATTCCATCTCATCATTAATAAACTAACAACCAGGAGATTAATTATGGATGAGTGTGTTTTGCGTGTGTCTGTTTGTTTGTGTGTGTGTGCGCGGGTATCTGCCATTGGCTGAAAGCTGGGAGCTTAGGTAATACTTATGTTATATTGAGCTGGCTAATCAGGAAGTAATCAATAATGAACAGTCAATGGGTAAACTGCACTGACAGGCAGATACATTGCAACACATTGTTGTAACACTATAATTGCAGTGTTACAACACATTTTAAAGCAAGGGGGAAAAAATGTGATTGTTGACATTGATTTTCTGTAGCGTTTAATTGTACGCTTTCCCTCTTCCAGTATGAAGTTTTTCTTATCTTTGCAGATTAACGCTCCTGCGTTGTTTAGAAAGGAGATACCGAAATCTGATGCTGTGTGGGAGATATACAGAATACAGATGAACATATATTTTCCAATTTCACAGTGGTACTGCTCTGCGCTGTAGTACTCTTCGTCGGTGGTACTTTTATTGTTTCTTTGTCACATGAAGTATCATGTATTAATGACGTGATGTTGTATTCCTTGCTTCAGGTAATCAGGCTTAACCGTTCGTGCCACATTCTCACGCTCTGTTCAGATATCTCTCATTTCAAGCAGCTGAATCTGCTAGTAGTGTACTGTATATTCTCTGTTCCCTGAGCTTCAGTGCCATGTTGTGCCTCTGTTTACATTGCAATTGACACATCCGAAGCCCCGCCCCTTTCACCAAAAGTAGCCAATTACCTACTCCAGGTGGGGAGTGAGTCCTTACCCCAAGTGAAGGAGTTTAAGTACCTCGGGGTCTTGTTCACGAGTGAGG
>JAODTR010005636.1:0-30536 GCA_025399935.1 Amblyopsis rosae
ACAGTCTTATATATGTCAGAGGTACAGCACAGTAAGTATGAACAAACACCAACAGACCTTTGACTTTGGTGTCATCCACCGCTTTGTATTCTGTGCTCTTTATAGCTAGCTCCACCGCATATCCAGACAGAAGCATCTTCTGAGGCTTTGGATCCTAAAGCAGGAAAAATTACTAATTTAATATCACTGATATTAATAACAGTCGTCAACATGTGTGGGCACTAGGCAAATATCACAATAGTATACTGGTTGTTCCTCAACATCCATTATTTTGCAATAAAGAATAAACATAACACAAAAAAGGAAATGTGTGTTTAATACAGTATTTCTTTGTTGTAACAATGCTTTTTGGCAATGCATCTTATACCTTTGGAAAGCCTGATTATTTCCCTTTTACATGGTACCACATTTGTAAGGAACATGCATTTGTAGGAAGAGCAGCAGAGCTGAGTATGTGGGTTGCGCCCATGAACATTTTGCCAAATCTTCTCTGACAATGCCAAACAGCTTTTATGAGCTGTTGAAGTCTGATGAAACAAGACAAATTTAAGTCTAACAACGTATTAATTTAACAAACAGGAGCATCAGTAGCATGTGGAAGAACCACACACAGCCACAACAGCTCCTCCTGCTGCTGCTCACCAGCCTGGTCACACACCTCACATTCTTCAACCAGCATTTGTCACAAGTCGGCCAACATGGTTGTGTTGGTCACTCTAGCACGAACAGCACGCCCATAGTGATCCCACAGGTTTTCACAAATGTCCTTACTTTTTGTGCGTAGTTCATTTAGCAAATAAACAGCCACCTAACAAGGAGAGAATGCCCATTCACAGTGCAAAATAACTAAAAATGTTTTTTGAAAAAGAGCATAAAATAAAAGTAAAACGGCACAAACATGCGGCCAGAACCAAGTGTCAACGTTTCTGACATTCAACCTTGACACAAACATTTCTCATTATTCAAAGCACTTCCTCTATGCTTTAGATGTGCAATTTGAAGCCCTTAACACCTACATTCTGCTTTTACCTGGAAGATACATTTGAGAGAAAAAAAAAAGCATCATGTTACTGTATCTCTGCACAATGAGTCAGGCCAGGGCATCTGTTCCATACTCATGTCTCCACAGGAATCACTTTTCTTTTTATGAACAGAGGCCACTAATGCAATCCCTTTGGGTCCATCGCTCAAATGACCTCTGCTTTTGTCAGTGGTGCACTAAGAGTGGTAGTTTCTGTACTACAACGCAGATACAACTGTGGCAAAGAAACTACAAAACGAGAGAAAGCTTAATTAACTAGTTAGGAACTAACTCGTTCTTAACTACTTCTGTTACTGTAACTTTGTAAGTACAAGCTTGTTGTTAAGCCCACATCATCTAAAATCCAGTACTGTATGTTATCAGAAATTACCACATTTAATAAAGAATACTTTTGTAATAAAGTCTAAAAATAAAATAGTTAATTAAAAGGGCATTAGATACGTTAGTCATTCGTGGAATAGCATGGAATAGCATGTATAACTGGCTATATTTGCTACTTACCATTACAAAATGACGTAGGACATATATAAGCGTTCCCTGTTCCGCTTTCTCCGACAGAACTTTGTGAAAGGAGCTGAACTTTTTGGTTCCAATCTCTGCATAGAGAATCACAACTGGTACATCGGTCTTGTTGAGTCCTGGGTGTCTGTGATCATTCTTGTATAAATACGGACTGGGCCTGCAAACATTTAATGGAACATTAAAAATAAGATTAAAGCCACACAACTATCTCAGAATAACACCACACACAGTTTGTTTTGGTACAGCGGCATTTAGCGTTACTGTACCTGCCTGCAGCTGCCTTAAGGAGCTTCTTCACGTCCTTGGTGCTGCAGCTATGTTGACCATGGACAGAGACAAAGGCAGGGCAAGCATCAGGCGGAGGTTCATCACTGGCTATCTACAGTATGTGCAGCAGAGAGAGAAATGTAGTGGCAAAGTCGTTTCACACGTTTGTGTCAGGGCATCTGATTAATTCAGTAGCTAGATAACAAATACATACAATCGCTGTAATGTAAAACCAAACAACACCTGCATTAAATGGCATATATTAGGACACTATGGCTCCATGTAGACCCTATGTTTCTAATATTGTCTTCGTCTTAGCACGCAGAATGGCATCTACCACAAGCATACATAGGAAACGTCATACCATAATTGCCATATTTCCCATCAACTAAGAAAGTGTTTATACAATATATACGTTTAGATTATACCTGCTGAGATGCAAATACAGCTGGTGAGTAGGACCGCAAGGACATGGCAAATTTGAGGAGATTGACCTGCAGGTCTGTGAGGAATTGTCCAGCCTTCTTCAGGATGAGGTTGTAGTAGGAGCGCACAGACTCTGCACCAGAAATCAATGTTGAAGATGCAAACCTGTATACCTTTAATTAATTTATGGCTACAGGAAAATCACTCAAATGCAACTTATTTATAAAATCATCTTACCTCCATTTTTGTACACGGTGAGCTCTTTCACAGTATCAACAAACTGCCAGAATTTTTCATTCCCATCTTCTCCAATAAACTCACTGTGCAGGATAGATTATTAACTCATAATTAATAATATGCGTGTTACAACACATATCAAGCTGGCTTCGTGTTTAAGTTTGACTGCCAAACATTTTGTGTAAACAACAACAGTGCATTTTCTATTGGTGGAAAGTAATTATTATAAATATCTACTTGACACATTCATGTTGTACCTGTATCTTATACACCTGGAGTATTTTAGAATTCAACAAGAAGGATGGTCTAGTGGTCTGGGTGTTGGGCCGGAAGGTTGTGGGTTCAAACCTCAGTTTTGACCTACCTGTAAGCATCCTTGACCCCTAACTGTTCCAGGTGGTTGGTCGCACCTTGCATGGCAGCAATCACCATCGTGTATGAATGTGTGTGTGACTGGGTGAATGTCAGGCAAAATACTCTAAAGCTCTTTGGATAAAAGCACAATATAAATGCGCCCATAGTGTATTTTAGAATAGAAGTAAAAATGCAGTATAAAGTATGATACTAATTATGGTTTATTACCCGAAAAAACATAACTCGTCTATTCATTATTCTATTACAGGTGGATGTTAAAGACATGCATAGTCTAGTTTCAATGAATTGCACACCCTGTCGTTTGACAGATTAGGCTACTGTGGTGCAAAAGAGCTATTGCCAAATGCATGGCAATAGCTCTTTGCACCACAGTAGCCTGGAGCCTAGTAGGGGTTGCAGGCAAATTAGAATGTAGTCCCAATAAAAAATATATATAATCATGGAAAACATTTTTTAAAGAAAATTGCATTAGCAGAATGCCATAAAACAAAATATTGTAATACTGTAAAAACGAGCCTGGAGAAACATTGCACACTCAACCACTATGTCAACACTGCTGCTCAAAGCAAACAGTGCATTTAAATTTTTAATCTGTACATTCTAACAGACTGAAGGACGACAATATCTTACCTTGTTTCCAGAAGGAAAGGCGTCATGGTCCACTTGGCCTTTATACTGGCAGAGACGCCTTTTGATGCAGAGCGTACATGATCGATGTTCAACAGCAGGACCGCCAGCAGGACAATGTTCCTCATCATCTCTGGCATACCAACGCTACAGTGAAGTACAATTCTATCGTAACGCGCATAACATACAGTATGCTGCTACCACCAATACAGTAAAGTACGAAATGCTGGTGCCACGTCGATATTGCATTATCTAGCCTACAAATGCTAGGTACACAGGATACTGAAGCCTATAGAAGTATATACTAATGCCTTAAAGAATGGGAACGAACGAAACGGTTTCTTCTGCGTTTCTTAGAATACAAGAAAAGAATGCAAGATTGTTACTATTATGCACTTCTAACCCTTAATGTAGCACGTTGCAGACTCAAAAATAGTTGCAGTGCACACAGACTCAATGCAAAGTATATATAAACTGTCGTATTGAAAGAATGAATGAAATACAGCAGCCGAATAGCGGGAACTTCGTCTAGTGTTAGTAGCAATATTGCTCCAAACGTTAAACTATGGATCGGCAAGTCGCCAAGGACACATTGTTACAATGTTAGCAATGTTTAAGTATCCCTCATACCGTATTCAGCTCGCCGCTTCCACACAAAGGTCTTCGCAGAGCTTTTGAAATACGGCTGTGGTGACTGGCGCTGACATATTTTCGCAAGCTAAAGAACAAGCAAGCTCAAAATATAAATTAATCTTAATACGTAATTTATCAACGAAACTTGTATATTATTATATTACGTTGATAAACGTAAAACAATTCTGAATTGAATAAATCGCAGATGGAACTCTCATTTGTAACTGGCAATGCTTTAGACACCTAAGTGTCCCGCACGCTTTAATTTACTACCAACAACTTGCAATGCATAACCTTTAGAACCATTTGGAGTATTGGAGTATTGGAGAGCCGGTATATGGAGGAGATTCAGACAATGGAATGATTTTATATTAAATGCGTCATAATTTATTATGTTATTTTATAATAATATGCTCCACAATGTATTGATTTTGAATTACAGTGGTATCATAACAAAATAGACTATATTGAAAGACAGTGTGCAATAGCCTGGTGTAACCAGACCAAGAATTCATAAAATTTGAGCTGCCTATATGATAATACAAATATAATAATCATAATAATAATGATGATAATAATAATAATAATAATAATAATAAAACAATAACAATGATGATGATATTAACAATAATAATAATAATAATAATAATAAATTAAAAAATTATAATACATTTTTTATTATGATTATTGTTGTTGCTACACAGCAAATGCACAACAGTACACATGCTACAAAAGGGTTTCCAATAGATCTGACCATGGTGCTGAAAGTGTTTCACTTTAGATTAGATCGTTGCAAAATATAGACAAGTCTACTATAGCCTAGCATTTAACCAATAATTCACTAAGCAGATGGATAATTTATTAAAGGTCCTATATATTCTCAGATGTCAGAATGGACTTGCCTTATTTACTTAGGTAATTAGGGCTATGCGTGGTTAGATGTGCTCAAGTGTCTTCATTCAGTGTCCGTGAGGTTTGTGTGGTTTTGGTGTAACAAGATAAGGGGATGGCACCAATGCGATACAGCCTGCCCAGCCGAACAGCGACGAGAGCATACATTAACGCCTTTGCCGACTTGAATGCAGCATCCTCTCTGGCTGTCTGTACATCGTTCTAAAGCTGTAAAATGCGCCGGGATGATCCAATCCACATAGTCTGAGCGGCCGATACCACTTGCGTACACGTTTTGGACGTGTGGGAGTTAAGAATTTTTGTTTATACTGCAGAGCAATTTGACGAAATCAACCGGACTGCGATTTTGGCGATTTGGGATCAAAGCAAACTCCAGACCGCTTCATTTCAACTTGACATTCGATCATGACAGACGTTGGGACTGATGCAGCTGTGCCGCTATAGAAGTTGACAGTCAACAGAGGAAGTAAGCTGGCAAAAAATATTATGCCATGACTCTTGCAATTGGTCAAGCATTTGGACAAAATTTCGAACACAGAGCTGACGGAGTGCAGTATTTGCGAGATCTCGGTATTGGCTATTTGCTTAGTCCAGACTATGCGTATTGGAGCGATACACAGTGTTATCTTGATCAACATGTGGCACTTTGGACATCTATAGGCATTTAGTCGCCTTTAACTGAGACATGAAGGAATGACTACGGAAGAATCCGAACTGAGACATGAAGGAATGACACCTGAAGAATCCATGGGTAAAATATATTATTCACAATAGTGAAATGAAAACACCACCTTGATATAATGGATGATAGACCCAGTAAGCTCATATTGGTTCCTATTTTAGCTGTTCTTTTTGTGATGATAGGCTACCAGTACATTTGCCCTGCTGGCAGCAATTCGTGCCACTTCAAGACTGGGGAGAAAATAAGAGGAGTTAGTTTACTTTCTACCCACTACCAAGAGAGCGACGATTTTTACAGAGATCAGGACCTGGAAGAAGAGAGCCCCCCGAAACTACCGTCAAAATTCAACTTCAGCGAACGAGACCTCGAGCGACACGTGGAGTTCAACATCAAGGGGGACGACGTGATCGTCTTTTTGCACATCCAGAAGACGGGCGGAACCACGTTCGGGAGGCACTTAGTTAGGAATATTCGTCTCGAGCAGCCGTGCGACTGCAAACCAGGGCAGAAGAAATGCACATGCCACCGACCAGGGAAAGAGGAGTCCTGGTTGTTCTCTCGGTTCTCGACCGGATGGAGCTGTGGGCTGCATGCAGATTGGACAGAACTAACCAACTGTGTACCTGTCATTATGGACAAAAAAGAGGTCCAAAAGAATAAAAGGTACTCTCTCTCTCTCTCTCTCTCTCTCTCTCTCTCTCTCTCTCTCTCTCGTTCTACTGTAACTCTCTCACACACACACACACACACACACACACACACACTCACACACACGTGAGAGCAGTGTAGGGGGCAAAAATATAAATGCATCTATTATTGTATATATACTGTAGATTTGTTTTACATTTACACTTAATCACGAAATAACTAAATAATCTATCTCCTTTTGCCCCAAAACAAACCACTTTGCATTGAGCTGACTCTCTCTCTGGCCTCTCTATAGTTCATCCTTTCACAGCAGGACAAAACATGTTTATTGTCTGGTGCCCTGTGGGTATTTCATTATCTGCACACAAGCTGAAAAAAAGTCGGAATTTTGTATAGGCTACACCAAATGTTCACAGAATCAAGGATAAAGCTGGCAGGAATGATGGATTTTCCGTATTGATTTCATGGATGAGGATACCGTATCTGTTTGTCTAGTGAGAGGTTTAAAGTTGGTCAGTGGGCTGCATTCTACATCGCATGAACCACAAACATTCACCTGCCACATGATCACCATCTCCCACTGATTCCTATGTGTGGTGTGGTAGTTATTGTTTGTGTTCTCAGATAGGGCTTCTCTTAGGCTTGACTGAAATTGATTGATTGACTGAAATTGATTGATTGATTGATTGATTGATTGATTGATTGATTGAAAGATTGATTGATTGATTATTTGCTTTCAATTTTCATGCAATAAACCTATTGGTTCCAAGATCACATGGGCTTATGGCTGCTGTCCATACAAATAGCTTGTTTCCTTGACATGAGGTTGACAATGATTCTGACAATAATAAAACCCTGCAGTGTGTGCTGAAGCCTCACATGTAAGTAATGTTGTCCCAGGACATTTAATGTTTAATGGGTTCAGTTTCCAAGATGCGTGATTAATATGCAAATGTCATTTAAAGGAAAGAGTAATGGCTTGCAGTTAATTTGCAATATGACAAGGCTCTTCTCTTTCTTCAATGTAGGAGGATCATTTAGTTAACACTATCTGCAGTGTGTTGCAATCTTGTCAAAGGGCACAGGTTTGTGATTCTTATTAAATATAGTGACATGCCACTGAAAATTACTATTGTATTCAGATAATCATATTCGCACCATATAGTATTCTATATGTCCACAGCACAATGATAATTGAGGTTTGTTCATCTGCAGAGTTTGCACTTTCCTTGTCAGCACTGCTATTGTTTAAAATAACAGTGTGACATATTAGCTACAGTACTTCAAATTAACTTTATATTTAAATAGTTATACATGTTTTGAGGAGGGGCATTAGGTAAAAGTACTCCACAAGTGATTTTGCCACAGCTTATGTTGCAGAGAGATTCCACATCATTGCTCTGAAGAGGAAAAAAAGCATTTGCACATCAAATTACGAGAATGTGAACACATTATTCCTGCAGTGGCCAAGTGTTTCGTCAACTTGGAAAGGTGCTTGCCGGATGCGACGGCTCTTCATGTCATACATGCAGCATCTCTCCTGCAGTTACAGTTCGACAGTATTGTCATTTGTTCTTGAGTGGGCCCCCAAGCTTCTAAGAGCATGGGGCATGCTGCCTACTGTTTGAATGTTTGGCAAACACATTACGTTAGAGTCTTTTACTAGCCAGCCAGCGCTGCATAGCGAACATTTACTACCTGGTGACTGATAGTATTATGCAAATTTCATCTTGAGAAACATTTTGTCTGTGCGCTGCGCATTAATGAGATCCACTTACAGTGTCATGGCTTTTTTTTTCTATCTTAACAAAATAAAAGAAAACCGTGTGTAATAAAAGAACAGTAAGGCAGCTGATATATAATTATGAATGTATTAGCTTTACAAATATATGTATATATATATAAAATATACAGTATATGTTTTGTGTAACTTTTATACTTTCTAAACATTTCACAGCCTTTAGCTTGTTTAAAGGCCAACGGGCACTATTAACAGCATGCCAGATGGCATGCCCTTATTGTTTGATGACAAGATGCTGTAAATATAGAATATTGGTTGCTTAGAATTGCTGGTGCATGACATGTCCAACTATTGACAAATATTACATGTAAGTCGCTTTGGCTAATAGTGTCTGCCAAATGCTGCAAATGTAAAAATGCCCTTATTGTGCACATGAGCCTTTTAGACTTAATATTCACTATCCCGGCCTACCAGCTTATGGGATGGAAACAGGGCGGCTAAGGTAAGGCACCAGCCAGTGGGCTGCATGCATGGCATTGTGTGGCCTCTTCAGCCAGTCAGAACATGGCAAGCACGGAGCATATCAGCCCAGTAAAAGGTCACGCACATCAGCTCGGATCAGTGTGTGCGTCCTGAGGTACTGCTTTCTCCGCAGAGTGCTGCCAGTCAGGGGGGAAATGGAGCAGGCAGACCTGCTGTCTGCAGGGGCTTTTGGGAGAGGTATGCCTCTCTGTGCAGTCCTCTTAGGTCGCTGTCCCGGGGTACAGCCCGTTAATATGAGAGTAGTTAGAGGATGGATGATTTGCTTTCATAGCAACATAGTGGTTTCACTCATGCAAGCAGATAGTGGTCATTGATTTACCTTTGTAGTCATCCATGTAACATGCTTATGTTGTTATATTCCTTAGATATGCGGTTGACTGGAAGAAAATGTCTCTATGTAGTTGGTTTTAGAGGTCTGTATTGTGCAAAGTATCATCTGGAAATTAGGAAATATTTATGTATGTGTTTTCCTAAATTCTAACATTTTAGGAATATTTCAACAAAAACAAAGCTGTGATCAACGTTGAAACAACCAATCAAAGGCAAACAAGAGTTGCGTCATCTCCGTTCACTCCAATGCACCATTTTTTCACAGCAACGGAGCCTCACAATAGTTCCCAGAAATTTGCCTATACTAAAAGTACACTATTCTATTTTAAATGTAAATGTAAAATGTAAAAAATAAAAATGTATTGACTACCAATTACCAAAAAAATGAAGTTCTATATATATATATATATATATATAACTTCATTTTTCATATATATTCAAAGTGCCCACCAAGCACTTGCCATAGGTTTGCCTCTCTATGAACCATGTGACTTCTGTTGGCGTAACTCTGTTATTTCCATGGCTTTGATTGTTTCAAGAGACATACCAGAGACAGGTGCGTGTCGCGCTGTTGTATAAAAGCAGTAACACACGAGAAGGACTGCGTTAGACTGAATATCCGCACGGCTCTGATTCAGTCATAGAAAGCCGCAGGGCGAGTGCCGTGTTAAATATAACATGGGAAACTTGCTGATTTGGCAGTTTTCTTTATTTAAACAATCTTCCTTTCTTGTTGCTTAATACATATAAATGCTTAATTAAGAAGTACAAAGCATGCTGTACCACATGAGATAAAGTTTGTTCTTGCCCTCATTTCTCTAAGAAAGAATGTGTCAGAGTAAAAAGTTAGAGTAAATGAAATGAAAGAGAGCTTAAAATAGCAATAACACCCAAGAGGCTGTTTTTTCACTGTAATTATGAAGAACACATTAGGCACGGTACTAATCTAGTGTTAGTGGAAATATGGTTAAGAAAGTATATTTAAGGTGCCAGCTGAATACAAGAATAAAACAGTATGTTGTTAACTATAGGCAACCTCAACCTCTTCCGTTCATTAGCACTACATCACATAAGCAGTATAGTCCTGAACGTCTGATACATAGACCCTAAGCATGTCAGCACTGTCAGGAAGTGTGGTAGTACATTTTGATTGGCTTTTAGCATTGTCGCTCACAAGTCTGCATACAATGCTAGAAATCTCAATCTTCACGTTTATTTTAAGAAGTAACCATATACTGAGCTGCAAACATCTAGCCTCGTGTTGTTAAATTTCACAACTTGATCAATGAGTTGTGCACATACAGTACAATGCAGGTGCATTGTTTACAAGCACACGCACTTTTTTTATATTCATATACAGTATTACCAAAGACTGTCCAAACAACTTGTGTGTTTGTGGATTATGTGTCAGTTAGAACTCTGGGAACATTTCCGCATGCCTTTTTATGACAAACTAAGAATGAATAGATCCCATCCTTTTCGTTTCTAGAACAATCAGAGTAATGAACAACCTGCAACACTAATACCCACACATTAGGCTATAACGTACACGGCACACCGATGACATGCTCCAGCGCTACTGCTGGCTGAATAATACCCCCGCATCATATTTTATTTATTGCAGCTGATGGCAAGAGAGTCCTGCAATTACTATGTGGCCCTTACCACTTACATCTTCTATCCATGAGCCATATACGTATCACTGTATCCACTATCTGTTCCTGACATCTATATAGCGCTGTTAGCATCCCACTGGAGGTTTGCATTACCTGACCAGCATTAGGGCTGGAAATCAATTCACAGCATCATGCTATTGCGATGCAAAGCCCTCGATACAGTATACCATTTGATATACCATTAATTTCTATATTTTATTGTACATTTTATTTGTTAATTTGTTTTGTGTGTGTTAATGTGTATTGTAAGCCATCTGGTACATTGCAATAATTAAATATTACAATATTTCCGTACAAAAACAAATATAAAACATAGTAAAATGTTTTGAAATGTTGAAACTGGCAGTGTACTTTATCTTTATCTTAATCACTTTGAAAAGGCTTCGACCTTTCTCTTCATAGAGCCTTAAGGCTACATTATATGACTGAGTTGTGATACAGTATACTGTATATCCATAGCAGGATTAGTAATAGTAAAAGTAATAGAATTTTAATGGTCCATACTGTATGTTTTGTATTTTATTTTAATTACATAGAAGTTATGGAATGCCGATACGTGCCATAATAATACAGATGCTGTTTCACCAGAGAAGGATGATTGATCAAACATTATATTATATGTTTTCTCTCACCTCTATCCAACATGAATGTTAGCTACAGATACTCATATTTGACATTCTCCCACCATGCTTATAGATTACTAATTTCATCATGGGGCTACATTAGAGGTCAATGAGTCAAATTTATATTTATATTTTCTACTCTGATTGTCATGAGCATATGGTGAAGCGGGTTACATTAAACAGTAGGTATTAATAACAGTTAATAACTAATTCAGGTCAAATGTTTCCCAGTGTACTGTATAAATCCTGGGCCATGGTATGCTAATACAAACCTACATGGTATAAGGTTGTGCAGATTTACGCTTCTGGTGACATCAGCCGGTGTAAGAGGTCAGCCCTTGTCTCGATTATGGGATGTTTATTATGAGTGTGCCCTCACCAGGCATGGACGTTCAGGGTGTGGAGATTGCTTTTCATGTGTCATTAATCCAAGTCATCATCGCTGGCAGGCCTGAGCAATAATCCAGTCGGTTCAATAATGAAGTGTTACCTTGGCAGAGAGTGTAGCAGCATTATTCAAACACTTGTTCACCGCCTTGACAAAGACAATAAAACTGAATTGAGGAGTTTAAGGTGATAATTACATTTAATTCAAGAGACACAGTGCCTCTTGAATTAAAGTCTATTTAGTGACACTTAGGCAGGTTGCTCAAGCCTAATGTGTTAGAAAGGTGAAAAGTAATGTAGCCTACCGAATCTATAGATGCTATGCTGCAAATGTACGATTCACAAGGGCGTAAGCTATTCATGCTTTTTGGCTGCTTACTTTATTGCTGTATTGCATGCCTCGTTCAGGTGAAGTCGACTTTTAATCTTATCATGTTCAAAATGCGTTGTTTGATGTTTTATTATGTATTTATTCATTTATTTATTCCACTGGGTGTCTTTTTTATTGGAATTGGTATTAATGTCCCAGTGCTGTGCAGAAATGATTGATATATGGCAGAGCAAACACAGGCGTGAGTTGCCTTTATACATTGTTGTTTAGGCTGAAACGGGGTAACAGTATTAGCATGTGGGGGGAAATGTTGCACTGGCCATGTTTATGAGTCATGATGCATATTTGATCCTATTTCTTCAGAAGCCTTTAAGCATGGGACTTGTAGTCTGTCTCTAAAAGCCACTCTAGGTAATGAAAGTAGTGTAGCTTGCCAGAACATGGCATGCGCTTCTCTGACACTGCTGTCAAATACTTGCTGGTCCGGCAAATATGAATCTCCAATAGTCTGATTCAGCTCTTATAGCAAGATTAAGGGGTTGAGTTTGGTCGGGTGGTTGGCCAGGATTGGATGCTCCAGTAAAAGTTGTCTGGAAATGCATTTGTGCAGTAGGACTTGGGTAATGTACATTATATTGGCTCCGTTCTTGTATAGTCAAACCACCATTAATTTGTCAGTTACAGTAAAAATATGTATCACATTTTTGTGTGGGTTATGATAAAAACATAAAATAAAGTGCAAATATCTAATAGGTTTCCTTGGTGATCCATGACTTCATTATGCTTTTTCTTCCAGGAAATGTTTTAATTGGGTCTGTAACATTATATGATGAGCCTTTTGAATTGCCCACCATCCTGAATGGACTCCAGACAGGAAAGTAAAGTCTCTGATCCATGACAATGTTTAGATGTGAGGGAGACGGCTCCCCAGACCCGTGTCAGGGGTAGGCAGACGCAGCGTGGAGGCAGCTCACCCTGGTCCAGATAAATGTAGTTATCAGGTTGATGTGAGTGAGTCAGCCGCTACACTGAGTCACACTCCCAAGAGGCACGCTTGGTGGCTTGAATACTATTATCAGCAGGGCAATTAACATTGGCACCATTTCTCCTCTCATTGAGTAAAGAATATTATACTCCGATGCTTTAAACGCTCTATAAAAAAGTTATTGTGGAAAAGTTTGACATTTCTGCCATAGATTCTTTAGCGTGTGTTGAAGAAGTGCTGCTATATCAGCAACTTCACGAGTATTGCTTTGAAGATAATGACTTGTCAGCTATACCGAGCTGGCATGCTGCAGCCCAGCATTTTACGTTGTCCTACAGACGCCCAACATTGGGTTTCTGGATGCTGTAGTAGGTCAGGCTACTGTAACATGAAGCAGCTCAGCAGAATCCAACAAGGATTGCCCTTTGAACTTTGAGTAGAGAGTGTATATTTGTACATGGATGAAAGGAATACCCAAAGTCATTTGCAGTTGCAGTGTTCAATTAAGGATACAGTATATCTCCCCACACTGTATGACCCAAATAGCATGGAGCATGGCAGTCAAGAGACACATTACACAATGTGCTCTATCCCATGGACTGTAATATATCCACCTGCTGTGTGTTTGTTTTCTTTTTTACCTCCTCTGAGCACAGTATTTTACTTATTTGATTAATATGACATATTTGTATTACGGTATAACAACATCTATTGATCTTGCAGTCCTCATGTTATTTTTCTATGATGTGTGACCAGCGGATATTACTGTAATATTGATGAGCATTCATTTAAGGGAAGAATAGTCAGAGACCACCATGAAATGTTTACTGTAATACCATCCATCAACGATGCAGGCTAGCTGGAATGATTGTTTGTTGCTGTGTATATAGTGTGTGTGTGTGTGTGTGTGTGTGTGTGCGTGCGTGTATGTGTGTGTGTGTGTGTGTGTGTGTGTGTGTGTATGTGTGTGTGTGTGTGTGCGTGTATGTGTGTGTGCGTACGTTTGCATGTGTGTCTGCGCGTGTCATTGACGCGTCTCTGCGTATTTGACAGATTGACATATCAAACAGTGACAGGGAAAATGCCATTGCCGGCACAGATGCTCGGCTATGTAATTCTCAGTTGATACCTGTAAGGCTTGAGGGAAAGGTCTGCGCCTGGAATAACTGTTGCCGGCGTTGATTTATCATAACAACCTGGAGAAAGGTCATCTGTTCTTATCTGGGGCGAGGCGGTGACAGGCAAGTTATGCTATGGGGAAGGCGGGCAGTGGCCAAGCACCACTCTCCATTTTGAACCAGTGGTTGAGCAAGTGCCTGGCACACTTGGAAATGTAAGCGCAGGAAAAGTCACCTTCGCCTTACATGACCATGACTCCCCTGACCAAAGTGGACGGATCCATGCTGTACAGGCTTGCAAGACCTAATCCTGTGGTTTACTAATCAATACAAATCAACAATAACAAAATGTTTTATATAAATAAGTCTATCACTGATTAATACTACTACTACTACTACTACTACTAATAATAATAATAATAATAATAATAATAATATACAGCCTATGCCATATTCAATGTCATATTGTCTGATTGATTTCAAACATAGCATTAACCTACAGTAGATGTCCTCCCAACACTGAAAAGCAACTGGAAACCCATAGTTGTTTTGTACTGTTTACCCTTGTTGCACACTGTAATGACATTATCAGTGGTTCTTAGAACAAAAGCTCTGATTGGACAATAGTTGACAAATCAATGGTGTCAAACAATTGATAAATTAAAGGCAGGGTCAGTAATTTTTGCTAACTTTGAGCTCAAATCCAAACAGTATCGCTCCGCCGTCCTCAGCGGGGGTGCCTCACACATCAAAATGCTTTGTGAAGCAAAGCGTAGTGCAACGGCTTTGTTCGCCACTGTGTTTATGTTACTATTTACGGAGCCAGGGCTATGTGGCAGTATCAGATTATCTTTTCAACGCGCACAGAGAATGGTAGAATAGCGAAATGCGAGGAGATATTTTGTTAAATTTTACAAAAAGTGTATTACATTTAACTTGCAATAGCTGATTATACCTTTAAAAGCAATTAGACTGCCTGCAATGTCATATTTCAGTTGATCTGCTGTGATTGGTTCACACTGACCAGTCAGTCATGGCAAGCAATTACGTCAGGAAACATACGTCGTGTCTTTCCGAGAGACAGGGCCGGGCCAATGAGTCACTACACCAAAAACGGCATAACATGGGATGAAAGCCTTCATGCTGGCTCATCACATTCACTACTACACACCAACACATTGTGCCAATGTATTTCTTCAACATCAGACTCCCTGCATGCACCCCTACATTATACGTCATCCTATTAAATGAGGCTTCGGTGCTATATATGTTTGCTGAGGGTGTGGACACACCGATTGACAGATGAGTGTAGACATGGAGTATGTCCTATGAAGAAGCATTTGACAGAGCTTTTAGTGGCTCTGTTTTAGCATGCTGCATGCATGACAGTCCACTTCAACCAAGACAGGTTTGCTGCCCTCAAGGTTTTTTTCCCCCTGTTAAATAAACATTTTCCAAATGTGCCCCACACATCAACGTCTCCAAATCACCTCTTGCGAGACGTTTGAATGATCTCACTGAGCAGGACAGACTTTTCATAGCCAGTGCAGATAATTCAAGGTTTGCATATTTACATTGTGAAATAAACCCTGTGTTGTTTGTTAATAAAATGATGCATTATATCATCCCTATATCGTCTTGTTTTTTTTTTTTTGATGATCGTATGGGAAAACATGCTGCTGACTGAACAATATATTTATTCCCCATTAACAAAGGATGCACCCCTGAGAATCCATTTCTGTACACAACCTTCCCCCTGTATTTTGCAGTAAAAATAATGCTGCCCCTGTCCACAGTATAATAAGTATGGATCGAAAATCCATGCTAGCAACAATATTGCACTGTAGAGTAAAGTAACATCTTGTGGCACCACAACGTGATGATGTGGAACGAACAGCATTATGTCCCAGCTTGTGTTGTGATACAGCACATCAACCTCATCCTAGGAATCTGATGTCTCTCAGTGGAAGTGGGTACTCCCGCAGCCCCAGAAGAAAGACTGCAACAAAGAGCTTCCGGTTCCGCTCTCGGAAATCCAGCGATCAGTTGGTTCTCCTCAGTGTTTGACCTGCACACTCTGCCTCGTTTGTGATTCTGTGCAGGTCTCCCTCCGATTCTCTGTCTTAACAGGGATGCATTAATTGCATTTGTAATGCTGAGAATTAATGTGAATTGTAACAGAAACATTGCTACTGGAGCTACAGAATATACTTATCCAGGAACCAGCCCTATCCATATTTTAAGGTACTATAGGTGACAAAAGCTATAGTAAGCAATCATAAGATAATACACTTTTTGTCAAATTCACCAAATATCTTCAGCTATTTTACAATTTCCTGTGTGTGCTGAAAAATGAATCCGGGGCTTCTACACACGCTCCATAAATGGAAACACAAACACAGCTCTCAACGACAATGCCTTAGCCTTGCAATGTGTTTCCAATGTGTGGGGCGGAGCTTCTGAGGGAGCACCCTATGACATTGAGGGAAGAGTTTTTTTTTGTTTTGATTTGAAGACAGCAAACGTTCTCGAGAATTACTTACTTTACCTTTAACATTGTTTGCCCCAGCTTACTGTTTATATTTTATAACATAATGGTCAACAATGAGGAGTAGAGAAGTGTGCACCTTAGAGCGGCATGCACTCGAGTTTGAAATCAAAACATGGTATTTCTAATGCTGGTTTCAATCACATGGGCAATTCTGGAGACAAATTGAGCAGTGTACCTTTAAGGAATAGACATTTCAGGGTATAAACGCAGACATATTAATCCAATATGTGACACAAATGTGAATTGATTCAGATTTCAACAAGCATATAGGGCATTATCTTTGCAAGGTCACATAAGAGACAGGTTGACTGTGAAGTGATGTGCAGGGAATTTAGTGAGGTTGTTATAGGCCCAAGGAGTCTAATGTAGGGTGCCAACATGACTAATAAGCCTCACCCGGGCCCACTATCGACTCGCACAGAAACGCAAGGAGATTGATTTGACTGCTTGTGCCACTGCCATAATCTGCCCTCCAGTTATATGGTTTCACGGCTGTTTGTAAAACGGCTGCTGCAGATTGTTATAGATGGCCACTGTAATATTGATGTGATCTTGCGACACTCTCAGTGGGGTGCTACTTTCGGACTTAACTGCGCGTGGCCTAGCGCGTTGACACCTCGGCGCCTGTGTGATGTTTTGAGTATTGCAGTTACAAGTTTTAATATTTGCATGGAAAATATGCATATCATTTTTTAGAAAATAACACAGCAATTGAAGTTTCAGGTCTTATATACAGTAGTCACTCCCATCAGTAATGAGGGAATGTTTGCATTACTAGAGAGAGAAATTGATTACCGTATTGCCGAGGAAAACGTACAGTATGCTTCTAGTCCTCTTAAGTGGTCAAAGCAGTAGTCTATCTACATAACAGTACTGTTTTTTTTACTTTACTAACCAGTAGCAAGTTGTTCTTAAAGTTGTTCTGACATTACAATTGCAAGGGAATTTCAATAGCCATTCCTGCATTGTCTGAGCCTGTGTCTGACATATGTGAACGCTATATATATGAAGAAAATAATAATAATAATAATAATAATAATAATAATAAATATGGGGGATATGCAATATAGTACATTACATTACACCTTTGACTGCTTCCCTCGCTGGTGAATGTCGATCAGGAGGGTTTAAGTAAACATATTAAATTATGGATCTTGATCAATAAGTGCAGATACAAAGTGGAAAATCAAAAAACAAAAGTGCAGATACTGTTTGATTCTAAGAGGCCTTTTTGTGAATATGTACACTCCTAAAGCTGATTGAGTCCATCAGTGATGTGTCCGCAGTGAATATTTATTTTACATTTTGCTGCTGATTGATGTGCAAATTTAAGATCAAATTCAAATTCAACCTGAAATTGTCCTCTATTACTCTTCTTGCACATCAGCTTTCATGTGATTTTGATTTTTTTACATTTGCTTACTGTCTGACTTTTGTCAATCGGTCTGAACAGCTGATGAAAAATCGATGTTCATCAGCTCTTGCAAAATCTAGCTGGATCTACTTTTACTGTATTTGCTATCTTTGAAAGTCAGCCCCAGAGTCAAGGCTGTTCTCCTTAAGTGAGAAAGGGAAAGCTAAGCTCTAAGCGGCTGTTCCGGCACTAGAGACTGTGGCCTTTCCATGTAGATGATTGATTCAGGTGCAGTGAGCAGGGAAAGCAGGGATCACGCTTTGGGCTGTGTTCGTTAATCATGCCGTATTACCACACAGGAGGCATTTATCACTGAACACCAAAGGCTTAAGTCTAAAGGGAACACTGGACCCAATCTCACTGCTTACATACTGTACAATCCATCCAGGTCCACAAAATGCAGCAGTGTTGAGTCCAACTACATCCATTTATTCAACAAGACAAGAATGTTCTAGAGAA
The DNA here is from genome assembly GCA_025399935.1 of Amblyopsis rosae. Classification (NCBI taxonomy): domain Eukaryota; kingdom Metazoa; phylum Chordata; class Actinopteri; order Percopsiformes; family Amblyopsidae; genus Amblyopsis; species Amblyopsis rosae. The sequence continues at coordinate 18,530 of JAODTR010005636.1, forward strand.
AAACTGTGCGGGAGAACAGAGAAAGGAGATAAGAGCTATATGCAGGGGGTCCCTTACAAAACCTTACAGCAATTCTTTGACTCGCAATTCCCATTTTTTCTTTAAAATCTGTCAAACTATTTGTCACAGGCCACAGGAAATTGTGCTTGGCTGTAATTTCTTTCAGTGTAGCATTCATAACAGGGCTATATTCATAACATAGTTTTGATTACATCTCATGGACTCAATTTGTTTGTTTGTCTGTGTGTGTGTGTGTGTGTGTGTGTGTGTTTGACTATGCTTCTGTGTGTCCAAAGAGACAACTTTGGTAATCAAACCATGAGAATCAAATCAGAATGCAGGGATGTGGGACAAAATTAAATCCATGACAGTGACGTTGGCATTGATGTTGATATTTTAAGGTCCCCTTGCTGTCTTGTTGATTTTCTTTCTTCCAACATAGTCCTTCTTTATCCTGGGTAAAACTGATTTCACAAGCCTCTACAATTTGCTTCACTTCACGAGTATCACAATTATCAATTGGAAAACCAATTGATTGACAAACACATGATTATCAGGAGATTGGGCCACCTTCAACAATCAACAATTTAAACAATTTAAACAATCAACTATTTCTGATTGGACCAACTTCAACATTTGGCAGTTCCAAAAGCAAAGTGCAGAGGCGGAGCTTGCAAAATCAGAATGGTTTTGCCCAGCCATCTCGTCTGATTCCTAATTCCTAATCCTTGATTTTCTAATAAGGATACATTTATTGTTCAAAGTTTTGTCCCAGTAAGATGTTGACTTGTCCACATTGGGGGGTTTACAGTAAATGGACCACATACTATATTTTGTTGTTGTTGTTGGTTTTGCATCAGGTATGGACCACCATGGTGCAGTATGGCAGAGGTTTTATATACCTTATGCTCAATATGTAGTGTGCTTTGAAATCTTAACAGCGCTTAAAGGTAAGGTATGGTACATTAAAGGCTAGCGACTCGAACTGTACGGTAACAATTAGCTCACCTGTTACACCCAAAAGCAATGCAACTTCAGCCCCTCTTTTCTTTTTCGGTTGTTATGGTACAGTATGTTTTGCATGAAATATTATACAAGCACTCGTACTGTGTCCATAATTCTCCTAATTGATCCTCCATGTCTGGTGTCCATCTGGCTCGAAAGACAGCACTGTTCTTGGCAGTCAAGTTTCTGTTGTTTCTGTTCTAGTTACTACACAAAAAGAGTAGACCTACAGAACATCCGGTTAGTGACACGTTGCTGTAGCTCACGTCTCATTGGCTATTGCGAGATATTGTCAATTGCATCCTCTCGATAATGCTGGTGTTCCAATCGCTGTACCCTTCACACTACAGGATTTCTTTACGATTCAAATTTTGGGAGCCTCCGAGCAGTTGGCAACGGTAATTTTGGGTCTGTAAGCACCTCACACTACAGGATTATTTGGGCAGGTGATCGGTTCCGACCAGCCTCGCCCCCCACGATTGTCGGGAGGGGCAAATCGGCCCTAACCTGCCTCGCGAGACCACCCTGATCTGGCGAGGCTAAATCGGACCCACAATCGCCAGCTTTAGTCTACTGAGTGTTGCTAAGCTTGGAAAACGTGTACAGTTTATACACTGTAGATGCTTGTTTGTTCTAAAGAAGTTTGTGTAGCTTTAATACATACTCTAACAAGTATAGTATACTACTTACAGTATGATATGTCATTCATTACATAATAAGCACTTCTGCTTAGATGCCATATGTATTTTGTTGATTTGTACCTGTGATGTGCAATGACAATAAAGATGACTAAGAATAACTAAAAGAATAAGAATTACTGACTCCCAGAAAACATGTAGTGTTTTTGGGTCAGTAGTTTGTTCAGACCCCTGTCTCTGAGGTTATTGATCACATTGGTTGGTGGTAAAGGTGGGGTTGCTATCAATGGCTTTGAAAGATTTGTTGCTTTTGGATGGCCCAGTGGAGGACATCTACTCTGTGGCTGTTCTTCTTAATTTATGTTGACAGCTATTTGGTTCCTGCACTTCATAATTTCCTGGAACAGCAGGTTTATCATTTCTCGCCTAGGGTGATTTCACAGAATTTCCCTGCATGGAGGAAAGAATGTACTTTGTACCAAAAAGCAAGTTAATTGCCATCACTTCATGTCTATTTGTGGACATATCTGTTCGTCGCATGACATCAGGTACAATTGCTACATGTATAAACAAGCATATTGGATATATAATGACAATATAGACAATATATTACAATCAACTTATCTCTGTCAGGTGCAGCTGCTGTGTGTGTGTGTGTCTGTGTGTGGCCATACTGTAACATCTCGATGCAAACCACGTATTGCCCATAGGGAGTGCAGTCCAGGATAAATCGCTCTGACATTTACATTGAAATGCACAGAGTGACAGAGTAAGGCGACGTGCCAGATCTCCTCTACCTCGACATCAACACTATAATTGTTGAGAAGCTGCAGGCACAGAATCGTGCTCCCGCAGGACCCTTTGGCACCGATGCTTGATAAGCTAACGCAAACACACGCCTGTGTATACACGGCTTTGATGAATGGCCACCTCTTTTTTATGTTCGGAAAAGACAAACACCATAAATTGGAGAGTAACTCGCTGTTTTATTTATTTATATTTTATTTAATGAACGCACCACTCCCACAATCACAGCAATAAACCAGTCTGCCTAATGAAGGTGGATCACAGTGAAAACCACTCTAAGCCACCAGCATAAACGTACAGAGCGTTTAGTTGTGGTTGCTGCTGTTTATTTCTTCCCGCAGCCATTTGACAGAAGTCAGTGGGCTATTGGGAAATATATATATAATTCAGCTTTTTAATGTGGGTCCACATTTGGAGGCTTAAGTTCAGTTGGACAGCAGCAGGCTGACCCCCCCTTCCCTCAGCCTGACAGGAGTGACAGGTCATCCAAAGCATTTGTATTCACGGGTGCAAATGGAAATGGAAAGAATACGAGAGGTGTCCCGCAGTGCCGGGCCCCGGTTATTGATGTGTGGCGTAGGGAGGAGAGTGACATTTAAACTGTGCGAGTGGTAGGACGATGACACCCTCCCGCTCTGGCTCGACGAGCTCGTCGGCGTGCAAACGGCAGCCCGGGGGCTCGCACAGAGCCGGGCTATGACTGGTCATTAGAAGGACAGCGAGGACAGATGGAGGGAGAGGCACACTGGGGCTAAAGGCTCAGCCTCGGTGCAGTCAGAAGAGACAAACAGCAAAATCAATACGACCTCTGCGGGCGATTGACTACAGGGGGGGGCCTCCCTCTGCTCCGCTGTCTGTCACAGTCCGTCCCTCAAGCGAGGACGAGACGGAGGACTGCTGACAAGGTAGGTGTCAGACCACACAGTGTTGCTGAGAGACTGAGGTTGTGTTCAGCACCAAGGACAGCTCCACAGAGAGCCAGGGCCTGGCCATAAAGCGTCTCCAAAGCTTGTAAGGCTTTTCCTTTTTTTTTTATATATTTTTTCCTGTAGCGATGTGTTAACATGCAGTCACATTTATTGCATGGGAACATGGTGTGAAGACATTTTATTGAAGACTTTTTTTTTACCCTCCTAGCATTCATTTTCGTGCGGTTTTCTGTTAGAAGTAAAACAACAAGGGGTCTTGACTCTTCTCGTCTTATGCAATTCGTTGTTTTGTGAAATTAGCACTTTGTGTGTACTGTGACACCTACATTCCTTCAGATGTATTGTTGGTGATGGAACAGTCAGAAGTTTATCCATGATGTGTGTGTCTGTGTGTGTGTGTAGGGGGAGAGAGGGAGGGGGGATTTTGCGGGGGCTGCCAATGGTAATGAAGCCACCACTATGAATGGGCCAGTCATTCATGATTAACAGGCGTGCTATGGCTGAAGTAATTGCCTTAATTAGCTATTGAACAGGTTTCAGGGTTAATGGGACAACAGGTTGGCGGTGAGCGTGATTTACCGTTGGAAGTTAATGATTGTACTCTCATCTTCCCCTCATTCCTCGAAATGATTTGATTAACAGTATGGGAGAAACAGATCCCCTTGTTTGTTAATACAAAATCAATTTCATGCCTGGCTGGGCTATCTCTGACAGTGTTTTTGTTGGGCGAGCAAGGTCTTCAGTCAGCCACTGGAGACGAGACGTACAGAGAGTCATGTAGAGGCGCGCAGACGGTAAATCTGCCGTTCCCAGTGCAGCGCCGCTGTGTTGTTTGGGAGGCTGGCAGCCCTCCCATCCCATCCACAAATCTACCTTGGCTTAGCTTCTCTGGTGACAAGCAGCCAATCTGCTGTTTTTTACGCGGGGCCCTGTTAGAGGAATATACAGTGTATACTGTATGTATTTATATACACAGGTGTATGCATGTGTGAATAATGGGGAAGTATAGGACTTTAAAGTCTCCCCTGGGAAGCTAGAACAGCATGTTTTGAAACATTAGTTTAGTCAGATATTCCAAAAGGGGAGAATATGTCCTAACCCTCTTCACAGGACAGAATGGAGGTCAAAGCATAACAGTCCTTTTCTTGTCAACCTCTGTTTATATATATAACAACAAAAGCCCAAATTTTTAGACAAAGAACTTGGCAACGCTTCATTGCGCCATATTGTGCCTGGAGCATTGCTGTTATGTTTGGCAGGGCTTGTGAGATGGCTTTTGGCGCTAACGCAGCAGTCGCTGTGGAGATATTACAGCCTTCCCCGTTCCCTCAGACTTGTTTTAGCATATAGATAACCATAATTAGGAAAGGGTTGTTGCTGCCGTATGCTGCTAATCCAGCTGTACTGTGACACTGACGTAGGACACTGACAGTATACATTAGTTCACTTTGGCCCAAATAATATACAGTGCATGGAAAAACAGATGTTTTTACAATGTGCACTGTCTGCATTTTTGTTAGATTATTAAGAGAGGCCGTGTGCAGATGTAATGTAGCTCACGTTGCATAGCAAAAACAAATTGGCATCGATAATGAATTTCATATTCGTCAGAAATGCTGTTGAGAGAGTCTTGGCAATTTGACAATTGTATATATATAGCTGGTTCCTATTAGGCCATCGTCCATCACAATGGCTGAGCCAGCATTGTGACCCCCCACCCCCCAACCCCCCGCTTCCTTGGACCACACTGGCAGCAGGACACACCCTGCTACAAACACACTTTATTCTAGGGTCTCGACTATAACATAAAAAAATATAATTATTACATATGAATTGGTTTTTAATTGGTGAATTGATGAATATGTATTTTAAGGAGTGTCAGCCACGCAGCACAAAAATGATTTACTAAAGGATAAACAGCTTATTTAATCATGCTATTTACTTAGCTCGCGAGGCAGCTGAATTCGCAAGATCACATTCACTGGAGAATCCATCTTGCCAGGCTTTAAGTCCATGCGCTGCCTTGGATCCAAACCACAGATCAGTATTGTACTGGAAGCTATGGCTGTGGTTTAGGTGTGATGTTATAGACAGGTGGTTCATAATCACCTGCCAAGTACTTTTGGAAAGTGACTGGCCTTTTCTACACAGTTTCAATGGACAGCTTCCCAGATGGTTTAATGTAACAAATTAGGTAAACTTTTTATCACCAAGGGAAAACACGTTTAAATTTAGGCCTGGACATTAACATTATTTTTAATTCTACGTAGTTTGCACCTACCTCAGTATATCAGCGGGCGAGTCTTTATTTGTATAGCAAACGTAGTCTGTCCATCTTTACTGAGGAAGAGGACAGACCATGGCCACTAGATGAGGACGAGCTGTGTTTTGGTTCAAATAAATGGTAATAGTAAAAAAGATAGTAAAAAAGATAAGTACATGAAAAAGTATAATGCCTCTATAGGAATAGCCCATATGACATCATCACGCCCCACTCCTCCCCCCTCTGGACAATGACATCTCCATTCTCCATCGTTATGTTTCTCTGTAGACATCGTTGTATGCTTATACGATATACATAGCCCAAACCTAGTTCCTATCGAGTAAAGGCATATGGAGTACTGTACTAAAAGAATGAAGTTTATGTTGACTGTGAATACAAAAATTACAGTTGTTACTACCCCGTGGGAGCCATAAAGGCCCAACCACAGTGAAGTAAATAAAGTGTGAATGTATCTTATAGCTTTACTAGGCCTGCAGGCTGAGGTTAAGAGGACCACGAAAAAAAATAAAAAACCTGTCTCCATCAGTCACTGGCGAGATGAAAAGGGGAGGATTATGGTAGAGGAGAAGGATTGCGGCTGTGGGCTCTCAATCCTCGCCTCGCGTTGTCTGGAATCATCTCAACCACAGACAGTTCCGTCAAGTATTACAGTGACGAGACAAGCGGGCCATTATGTGCCCCTACCCTTGTGTTCTATCAATCATAGAAGCAACCAGCCAGTTTACTAGTACATAGGTTTGATGTGATTGTGACTCCACAGACTGCCAACACCATGTCTGGCCTCAGAAGTCTGTTTCTCAAAAGCAGCAGAACTTGTAAAACTGAGACAGGTGCACGGAGAGACAGCCGTGTGACAGAGGACGGGGGCTTTTCTCACAAAAGGACTGAATCCTTGCATTCCCCTGTCACTCCAAAGATGGCAATCCCTGCGTCACAAAGGACACTGATGACGTTTCAACAAAATCAGAGAGTGCCGTAGACATCGACATATTATACATCATTCATTCCTGTCTTACTTTCCTGTCTCACATTTGCCACAAATAGAAATTGCTGCGATTTTCCCATCCTGCACAGTCTTTTTCCATTGAAATAAGACAGCTCTGATGAACCGAACAGAACCTTGTGACATTCATTTTAATTGTTTTTTTTTTTTTTACTATGCTACAACAATAGGTTTATTGGCACTGTCATGACTATTCCATGATATCCCTCCTTTGCCTGTGGAGTGGGTTACATTTCACGTCGGAGGTGATTTGTCGAGCTTATACTGTAATGAGAGCAGATTTGGCTGTAACCAAAGACGAGCAAGCTGTGGGCGCGTCAGCTTGTTACAGGAGACTGGTGTAATACAGCAGGATAAGGTGAAGTGGATGAATAGGGGATGTCATCAAGTGCATATCCGGGGTGTGTGTCTCTACACTTATTAGTCTCCCCATGTGGATTAGGAGGAGCATTGCTCGACCCTCTCCCTTATTTACTACTCCACATATGCTAGAAATGATAGTTAAGCGCTTAAGTGTAGCATGCGGTACTGTGCGTCTGGTAATGATGGTCACAGAACTTGACTCATATCTCTACCGCCTCGGGAAGAAGCAGTATGATCTAATGAAGGCATCACAGCAACAACAAAAAAAAACAAAAAAAAGAGGTTTGTCCGAAAACCTGTCAGGGCCCCCGGAGCGCGCCAGAGCCACGCTAAGCTAACAAGCTAAGCTAACAAGCTGCTGAAAAACGCCGGATCAAAATAACAGGGGCATCTCTTGTGTGACAGCTCACCATTGTGCTGTGCGAGCTGGAGGTAAAGGCGTTATGCCTCTTCCAATTTACCTTTTGCGTGCTAGAGGAGGACAAACAGACGTCTGTGATTCACAGGCAAAATAAAGGTCTAATTAAGGGCTTTCGAGTGGGAGGTACAGTATGATAGACTGCTGCATGTTTCTCTGGCTGGCGTCTGAGCCCGTGGCCAAATAGAATGTTGCTGCATCCATCTGTGAGTCCATCTGGAATGACAGGCAGGAGGGCTGCAGCTAACAGCGCCTCCATCCTTGCTCCCACAACTAGTCTAGGACGTACAATGTAGTGCATCCACACTTTGTGACCTTATGATATGATGCAGCAAGAATAACAGACACACACACACAGAAGCAAATAGTTTCAGGTGTCTGCATGTAAAAACAACTTACTTTGAATTCAAACATGCGCACAGCTCACAAGAACAGCAGGCACAAAAGCTGTGTTTGCGTATCGCATAGGCACGTCATGCGTGGGGCCCGGCTAAACACTTGGCTAATTAGAGCGCAGAAGGCAGACATCTCTCTCTGCTCTGTTTCTAAGGGTGAAATGTCATTGATTGGGAGCCGCTCGGTGGTTTGTGAGGTATGACCTTTGTTATACTGTTGCATGATAAGCACAATCGATTATAGCCATACCCATTATGTCCACAGAGCACGGGGCTTCTCTTCCCTTTTTCATATTGATCTCGTATCGTTTTGAGGCAAAGTAATGAAATGAAGCAGTGAGATATATATTTTTTTAATCTGTGAGACTTTGCCTGGATCAATAGAGCAACATACAGTATTACATTTCATCTTACAACCTGGATGTTTGTGGACTAACTTTGTTTATTTTTTCCCTATCTGAAATGGGGAACATTGCAGAGCACAGGGGGATGTCTTTGTCCGCCACAGTCGATAACAATAAAAGTTGCCAATTAGAAGCGCTCCTGGGAGGCCTGGAGAAAGGTCACTCCAGCGGGCTCATATTTTCAATGAATGCCCCTCACACTCCGGAGCACAGGCTGGAGACCAATTTTTAGCGAGGGAGGTTACTATGGTGAGGTAGAAGTGAAAGTTCCACTCCTTGATTGGGCCTTTCCCTCCGGAATCCCAAACTTCTGGCCGCGAGCTCACTGTGTGTGTTACCTTGTTTCTCAAATGTGTGTCAAGAATCGTCTTCCTCAAACCAAATCTACTTAACTGGGGACAAATACAGCAACCTGAACCTGTCTCATGTTTGAGACAATAGAGTGTTTGAGACAATACAATGCAACATTGTGGCTGTCGGATGGGAGGGTATAGAGCATAGTGTGAGCCTTAGGAGCTGCAGGGAGAATAGAAGAGAGGAATGTCTGTGATTAGCTTTTGTGATGTTAAAGATGTGCTATTTCATACCGTTACTCTAAGATGCTCTAAAGCGGTGGCTGGGTGGCGGAACCTTCTACAGTGTTCCGTCTTTACTTAACAGCTGGGAACCTATGCCATTAGTTTATTCATGGTCCTCTCCGGTGATAGTGATACTGTACTGTACGAGTTGCCGTGCGTGCGCACGTGCATTTGTGCGCGTGTGTGTGTGTGTGTGTGTGAGTGTGACCAAGGAGGAGCTGTGGTTGCGTTCTGTCACCCTGGCTTTGCAGGGGTGTGAAAATCAGCCAGGTCTCTGAAATGGTGGTGCAATATTATTATCTCTACCTCACAGGAGAGGAGGGGAGAGGAGAAAAGGGAATAAAAGAGAGAAGTGGAGAGGCATAAGAAAACAGGAATTAGACTTCTCTGCACTGCCCCGAAGCTGTAAACTCTCAAGTCACAGTCACACTCAAGTTCTATTTTCCATAGGTGGCTCCATGGGCACATTTACATTCTATGCACCCCATAATTCACCTGTCAAGTTGTGTGTGTCATTTCTCTATCTGTCTGTCTGTCTGTCTGTCTGCCTGCCTGCCTGCCTGCCTGTCTCCTCAGAACAGTGTTTTGCCACTCAATATGACTACCGCATTTTTTTCATTCAAAGGCGCTGCATACACACAATGGGGGTTTGAGTCAGTGAGGACTTCCCCTTTCACTTCCCCAATCATTATATTATATTAGAAACATATCAATAATGTTCTTTTTTTGGGGGTGGGGGGGGATATCTAATTAGAGGCTATTTTCTAGAAAGCGTGTAACACACTGGCACTGGCGACTGTGGAGCTACTAAAGCTGTTACTGTCACCTGTGGCAATTGTTCTGTGTGATTTTAACAGATTAATCTCCTGGTCCCTTTGTCTGGTGTACTTCTATTACTGGATGCGTTATTCCCACAGCCTCCTAGAAGACACTGTTATACAGTAGATTATAGGACATTGTGAATCGTATCCACTTGTTTAATGTAAGACCCGAGGAGATAAATATACGATGTCACTTAGCTCTCCAATATACACATTTACAAATGTTTCTTAAAAAAAACACACTTTTACTATCAATGGCAAGACAATAGAACCTATTGGCTATGTAAATGTAGTCTTGTTTTTGCAAATGTGTTTTTTGGAGCGCTAAGTGATGTTTTCTTTGGACTAAAATGGGTCTTCCAGGGTTAAGATATAAAATGTTTAAAAGAAATATCCCAAATTAGAAACAGTACACAATCCTGTACTGCACTTATGTTATGTAATGCCCATATTGTAGCAGCTTTACAGTTAAATGCAACATTAGTTAACCTCACGTTTGTCCTGCTTAGTAACTCTGGAGAGAAAATAATGACCCAAACAATTTCAAACTGAATAATTGGCCTGTGGCTGGCAACTGGCTGGTACTGTAGCCGAAATACACTGCGTAGTGGCTTAAAATAATGTAGCAATTATGTATGGTTTGTTTCGGCAAGATAAGAGATCAGTTTTTATTTTTTTCTCCCTTAGCTCAAAGTAGTCAAGGTTAATCACCGTGTCTACATCAGATAAGATACGTCAATATACTGATCCAGGTAGAAGTCAAATTGGAGTTAGTAAAATAGATTGAAAGAGAATACATGGAAAATCTGGATTGTGGTTAATACTGTATGATTGTATGATCTATAATCATCCTTTTGTGCTGTATTGTATTGTATTGTATTGTATTGTATTGTATTGTATTGCGTGTGTGCTTCAGCATCAGCTAGTCCTGGTCCCTATCAGTGGGATGGGCAGACTCGGGTCTTCCTAGCCGGCGGTATTAAAGTCTCTATGGGTCAACACAAACGGCAATACATTGATTCCACTATATTCAGGTTAGGTCCGAGTCTTACAGTGAGAGATAGTAGTCATGATTGGTGCTCGGGGCCATAATGCATAACAGCTTAAGGAACACAGCAGCAGAGCTCCGCAACATTATCCGGGCAATGGAAACCTGCTGCTGCTATACTTTGCATTAGGTTTGGTGATTTTATTTGTTTTGTCCAGATGTCGCTCTATGTGCAGTTTATATTGTGCCGTGCTGCTTTTGCAGTAGTTGTTAGCCAAGCCGGTGAAATCCTCCACACAGCAGTGGTCTTTTTTGGCTGCGACGGAGTTCATGGACATAATAGCATATCACTGATGGGTATTTGATCCTGCTGCTGTAGAACAGAGAAGCATAATCCAGTTTGTGCACCAAAAAGAAATAAAAATGATAATTCAACTGTGGCCAAATAATCCCCTGAAATAACGAGCTTATGAGCTAAAACCCTCTATAATTTTATCTGGAATCTTCAGTACGGTAGCTTTATAATGACATCAAAGCGAGACTGCGAATTCGTGGCTAACAAATCAATAGACAGAAGAGTCGCATTAAAGCTTAATTCGTAGCAAAGTGGAGCTTTGGGAACGCTGCGGAATTCAGTTTGGCCAGGGCAAGCGAGGGAAGATACAGAGGCAGGCCAGATCACAGATATCCAACCTAGTATGGCACTGCTCCCATTGTGGTCTGTGGCTTACAGTTGCTCCACATCAGGACAAAGTTTTCAGTTCCGGTCTATTCCTGTAATTTTAATCACACCGACTCTGTAGCTGTATCACATCACGGAGGAATCGGCCATCTGAGATACGGCACTGTGCTTAATGCTTTGCCGTTCTTACAGGTTGTCAAATGATACATGTTTCAACATGGGAACTTTGTCAAAGCTAAAAGGCTTTCCACTGACTGAAATGTTTAAAGCAGATCATGCTTAGTGCTTGTAGACGGTATAAGAAAATGGCAGCATTGTTTGCCAGCCCATTTGGTACTGTATCAGTGGGGTTTTCTGCTTTGCGGACATGCCGTTGCTGCTGTTAAGATCTCAGCATTTTCCAGGGCGAGGTGCCAAAGTAAGCAGCAATGCCTTGCTGTGGTAATTAAGGGCAGGGGGGGTTTGTGACCCCTCACAAAGATTCCATCTTTATCAAATATTGTACACATCTCGTCTTACCACCCATTCTCTAACTTTTTCCTTTTTATAATATTGCCGAGTGGCGTGAATTCCGTGTGTTGCGTCTCACTCAAGGACAGAGCTCTCACAGTGCAACCAGTTCCTCTCTGCTGTTGCAGAATGTCGCCCCGGGGGAACGTTGTGAAATGGTGCTGCACCTTCTCCATCTTTTT
>JAODTR010005636.1:30636-43794 GCA_025399935.1 Amblyopsis rosae
CCAGTTCCTCTCTGCTGTTGCAGAATGTCGCCCCGGGGGAACGTTGTGAAATGGTGCTGCACCTTCTCCATCTTTTTTTATCTGCGTGATGCATCACCATCTCCATATTGGAGCTGTCTGTGTGCAGGGGTTGCAGCACAGCGGAGAGCAGTGATACAGCACAGAGGATCACTTTTCCCTCGGAGGCATTGCTCCCCCGGCACTCGTAGTGCAGTGGCCTTTGAGGTCACAAAGAGAAAGCACAAAGAATGAAGGCAGATGTAATATAGATTTTTATACACATTCACATGAATATTCTGGCAGCTGGGATGCAAGTGTGTGAGATTTGTCGTACTCCGTGTGCAGGCATCCTTGGAGGATGCCGTTAACAGAGTGTGCTCTCAGAGCTGTTTCAGAGTGGGGTAGAAGTTTAGTCTGGAGGAGATGAATTGCCTGGGTGCTGGGCTACACGAGGCAGCCTTGTCACCATAGCGCTGGGCCATGGCTGGCAGAGACCTCAAGTGCTCCCCTAGATTGCAGCACTGCATAGCACTAAGTAATAAATGGCTGAGATGTCCAGATGGTGTATGGCAGTAAGGATTGGGAGGAAAAAAGAGATAACTAATAGGTCAAAGCTATTAATGTGGACTCATTGTGCCCTTACATCCAGTCAAACTGTTCAAATAGGCAAACTGAATGGGTCAAACTCTCCTTCATAATGCTGAATATACTATACCTCTCTGGCCTTGACTGGAGTGGAGCGTAATTGCCAGAGGCACAGTGGTCTGACGCCGGTTCATAGCTATCTAGTGACATTTCATCAAAGAGGTCGGAGCACAAGTTCACCAACAACGTGGAACCCCTGGCTTGCTCAAGGGCAAGAGCAAGGACAAGTTTGTCTTTTGTTGCTGGCCCTTCTCGCCTCCTGGCCTTTCGGTGGTTATTTACTGTGCATAAGCTAACCTCTGAATGGCCAGCAATTGTCCTGAAGCTGTGCAGTGTAAACTATCGATAAAGGCCTGTGTCCACAAAAAGCATTTTAGTGCTGAAAGAGCCCACAACCTCATTTTCAGAGCGTTCCTCTCAAGCGCTTATTGCTGCTAGGTTACAAAAAACGAAGAGCTTCCCCATTATGTTCATTATCAATGTCAACAATAGGAGGTCATGTGATTAACTTAAGTTCACTTTGGAAAGGTTAGCTAAAACAATGGATATAAATTGTATCAGGATCAGCTTCTCCACTGTTGACACTAATATTGTAGGTCCCACCCCCTCCTCGATTTTAATTGACAGACAAGAGAGAAGTGACAGTGACATTGAGCCCAACGCTGTTACAAAATTTGGAATAAACGCATTGGGAGCGTAGTGCAAACTAAACGCTGAGCGCTGAACTCCATAGGGTTTGTATTGGAAATAGATGCTCTCAGCACTAAAAACGTTTGGTGGACACAGGCCCTAAAGGCATCGTTTATACTGCATTCTTTAATTCCACGTAGAAAAGGGGATTCTTTTTTCTCTAAATAGTTTCAACCTTAATCAAATGAAATATATTCACGCATGTATGAAGGTAATTCCGGCACGGCCGACCCATCAAATATGCATTTCTTTCATTTGAACTAGCTCATCATTCTCAATGTCATGCAGGTGGAACAGAGAACAATCTTCACGATGAGCCTAAATAATTGACAGAGTAGTTATTTGTCTCAATCTGGGTCCAGGCCTGTTTTTTAAAGTCTGCACTATTACGGAGACGTGCCGAGCCAGATAAATAACATATCTTGTTAAAAGGCAGCAGGCAGCTGCTATTGCTGCTACATCAATAACGGCAACAAACAGGTCTTTAAAGGCCATGGATTCATTGCTTCTGACATGGTCATCTAGTGAAAAACCTCTTTTTAGGGTCCCCCATATCATTCTTATTTTCAACTCAGTTTTGATACAGTATTTGATTGTTTTGTCCTTACTGATATATTTGATAATGGGATATCGATGTACTTTACGTTATCAAAGTTGTATGGTTTTGGTGGGTTCTTGGCTTGTTTTTATTCATGCACATTTTTGCATAACAAGAATGGCTCTTTCTTTTCATCAATGATGTTGCTTAATAGCTTCTTCCAGGCTGGCCCGGTCTTGTCTAGTCACTGGGCTGATAGATGTTAGAGCCTCACAAGAAACAAGATGTTCGATGTGTGTATATGTCCATGCTTTAGCTCCCGCAACCCCATACACACACACCCAGCTGAGAAGTCACAGAAAAGTCCCCCCGCCCGCTTTTTGTTGCAGTGACGGCCCGAAGCACAGAAGATAAACCTCATCGATCCACATCCATTTTCTACACAACGTAGCGCTCCCAGTATTGATCATTAGCTTGATTAAGTAACCTCACAGCTAATGCAGATGTAGTGCTGTAAGTCCTCGGTGATTGACAGCTGAAAGGGAAGGAGAAACATCCAACAACAGAATAACTTGTCTTACTTACATCTCCCTTGAAGAGGAAATAAAATGGTGTTTTAGCCTTTAACATCCCACGTTGTCTGTATTTAAACACCAAAAAAAACATGTAAATGCATTTATGTCACCCAGAATCTAATGACTGTATGCAAATTATTTAACTTAATATATTCGTTGGAACATTGGAACTTATTAGCATTTTGTGAAACCCAATGAATAGACAGTAAAGGAGGGAGGCACTCATTTGTGCTGTGGCAAATAGTTTATCATAGCTGCTTTAGGCGATATTACTACCCTCATTGGATTTGAGAACATTTAATGTAATTTTAACCTACTGTATGGACATTTGGTTGGACTAAATTAATCTGTTCATTAAAGCATTTTCCTTAAATAGATTTTTTTTTATAATTCCTGGGATCTTGATAATAATGAATTAAAATGGCCAAGTTGTAATCAATTAATTCCTCAGAACTTGGTTGAGTAATGTTGAGAAACACATTAAAAGAGGCAATTTTTAGATACTGCTACATTTGCAGGAAATCAATAAAATGCCATCTACAAAACAAAGTGAGGCGCGGCTCAGTTCATTTTATCATGACCATGTGTCAGCAATAGACATAAAATCAACATACAATGACTACAAAATACAAGTTGTATCACTTGGTGGTCTCAAACAATATTAGACAGCATTCTAGCATTGTTGTGGCAAATGCAGAGAGACATATGTACAGTAGTAGATTTGTACATTTATGGTAAATCTGGACATTTCTACATGCATTGTATCCTTTTACAGAAGTCAAATTACATGATCATTAATACTGTATATTTGGCTAATAATTCTGCATTCCTGTGAGTGATGGACCAGACGCTGCTATTTATTTAAGGAAAGTCTGAGCCATAAAAAATGATGCTATTCATTTCTAATGATGCACCCGTCTCACCATGGCCCAAGTAGACATATTTAAATGGACAAGACTCGTTAAAGATGTATGTCTGACAGCTGTTTTCTCACTTTCACCGAGATTTTACACTGTAAGGGACATTGTTTAGTTTAGTTTAGTCTGTTGCCAAATTATGGATATGAGCAACAAAGCATCTGCAATGAATTATTAAATGTTGGTATTTGTATGCGGTATGTTATACACTTCTTTTGTGTGTCAAAGTGGCCTCATCTTGACTACACCAGCTATACACCCGCTGGTGCTATATGCTATAGCATGTGTGTTTTCCCTTTAACAACCAACGTCCATGGCTATGGCAAATGGACGGAGCATCAGGGTCTGATTAGTGGAGCGGTCTGACCTGTCAGCCTGTAGATTGACAGTGAGGTGGAATTCACTGTCATGTGGCCCAGTGAAGCAGCAGGGGGTCCAGGCTCACTGAAGGCAACGATGCAAACAGTAGCTATGAGCCGGCATTTCAGTCTGACGCCACACATCAACGCCTGTACGAATGGTTACCTAATGTAACGGAAGAAAACCAGGCAGGTACGCATGCTGGGATGTCCGTCAGACAACGCCGTTGAAGCAGAATCAGATAGAACACGTATTAACGCTGTTGATAATGTGTGTTGTGCCTCACCCCCTTAAACCAACAGATAGAATCTGATACTTCTTTGTGAACCCCTTTACACATTTGCTTCAAAAAATATTGAACTATTCTAAAGTGATATGTTAATGGGAACTGTCTAAAGTATACATTATCTAAAGTCTAAATGCAAATATTCTAAAGTGATTGTGTAAGAGTTACACTATCACTAGCAACATAGGAGTTATGTTAAATGGGAATTTCGATAATGACTTTGACCTCATTAAACTGTGGTGATTGTTCCCAAATCTAATCAATTCAATCTAGAGTTCTGGCGATCCCCATTGTTGAGACACGGTCATCCACAAACCACTCTAAAACACTAACAATTACAAAACACAGCTATGTATGATCATAGTGTGAATATTCCTGTGGTATTTTCACTACGGCAGGTTGATGTTTGCGTTTAGTCTGTGAAAAACGCTGACTTTTATGCCACCAGGGGCTAAGTGTATTGAGGACCCTTACTTTTCCTGCATCTTGCTGCTGCTCAATTTGTGAAATAAACCTATTGAATATTTCATTAGATAACAGACAGTTGTTGTTTCCACTTGGGATCTTTTTGGCCCATTCCCTTTATTCAGCTGTCTGCATATTGCTGTGATACAAGACCCCTGTGAGTAATGGCATGATGTGGCTGCATTCTCCTCTGTGGGGTTTTCCCTTCTCTGGTTATGTTGCTGTCATCTGGATACTGCCTGCTCCCCGAAGTGCAGATGAAAGTAATTTGACTAGTTTTGCTACACAAAATGCATAGAATACATGGCATGTTTCCCTCAAAATTGTCCCCTGCCATTGCTTGCCCTACTCTCATCTACAGTATTCTAATCACACAAGGAAACCACTTGAATCCAATCCGCTGATAACTCAAGAGGCTGTTTGAGTAAAGCGAGACTCAAGTTTTAAATCACATTAGCACAAAAAAGGAAAGTGTGTGGAGTTTCCAAATTGTCTGAGTATGTTTTTTTCTTTTTTTACCCCCGGCGTCGCTACAGTACAGTATATGCGAAAATCTCACAAAACCACACACACACAAATTTCTAACACACACACACACACACACAAATCCTGCCATCTTGTCATTCTGCCCTGCGGAGCCTTTCCTGGGATGTCCGTCACTGTTTTGAATTATTCATTCAGCTTCATCCCAGGTCCGAATCTCTGTCGTTTGACTAACCCTCTGATCTGTCAGACTGAGCCGTGGAAGATTTCTCTCTCCCCGGTTGACTGCAAACATAATCTTAATGGGCTGCATTCAGATCAGTGGGCTTACAGTATACTGGGCAGACCTTGGTAGGTATGGCCAGACCCTCGGGTCCAATCTGTTTAAGTTAAGCTTTTGATTATATGCATATTTTCTGGTTAGGGATTCGGTAATAGTATATCATATAATCATTAACATTTATGGTCTTTATGACCATTACATATTTCTTATTAAACAAATCATGAAAGTCTTGGAGAAGACAAAGCTCAGCTTGTTGCTTTATACAGAAACATCTACAGTAGTATAGTTCCAAGTCAATGGCCATTCCTTGTAGCCAGATGTCAGGGCAAAAACAGGCGTTCTAATATGCTGGCTACATTCCTTTAACACCAGAGAAATGATCCTGGATGAAAAGTTAAGCATGCAGTTATCATATTAGTGTCGAGAAGCATCCCAAGGCACAAACCTAAAAAGCCTAAAGCTTTGGGAAAAAAAAAGGCAAAGTATTGCAGGGGCATTATAACGATTTTTGTTGTGTTGTGTATATCTCTAAGGAGGTGGCGGGTGTGCTTGATGGCATCGGTAATTGGACTAACATATGTTCATGGCTACAGCCTCCAGAGAGGGAGCGCGACTGACCATTTAGCTCTTTCGAGACAGGCGGGAGAAAACTAGCTAGGTAAGTACTGTATTGCAACAAGTATTATTAAACGCATGCGGGAATATTGATTCTGTGCAGCGCGGGCAGACATGGCGCGGTCTGTTCCATCATAAGCTGTAACCCCGTGTCTGTGTAAGGGCTTGAACATGGTCAAGCCAATCTAAAGGCTCTCTCACCGGCAGACAGGGGTCAGTGGCCTACTATAGTGATTACTGAAAGCCAGGATAGAGAGAGAGAGACTTTTAAGGAAGAGCAGTGACCACGTACAGTATAGTCAACCATCTTTGTTCCTATTGTGTGGAGCTCTGTGGCCTTTGCTCAGTTGTACTCATTAAGACTTTTGTAAGTTCTCATTATCTGAGCTGAGAGATAAGCATAATAAGCATAGGGCGTGGCATTGTAATACTTTCACATTGGGGTCGTTTGATAGTCACAAAGGCAAAATGGGATAATTAAGATTTGTGTGGTTGTTTGGAGTTTTCTGGAATCTAATATATCCTATGAAAATACGCTGCTTGATACAAATCACACCTCTTTAAATGAGACAGACTGGGTCATTGCCCATTTCAAGTAAAATGTTCAAAAAATAACTTTTCATTATATTTTCTATTGGTCTTTCTTTTTTTTACCTTTTACATTACACACACACACACACATGCATGCACACACATACACGCACACCCACACACACACACACACACACACACACACACATACCTCAGTGAAACCATGCTTCACTCCGTTCTGGTGCCATCTTGAGCTGAGATTGGGCCCACTATGATAAAATAATGAGGCCCATATAATGACTCTAGAGAATATCCCTCTCCTCTCCGCACAAAGTGAAATTATTTGTACAAAAGCATCTATGAGCATTGAATAACTACTGTATATACACTGACTAAATAAAATGCATAAACAACAGTACAAATAATAAAATATAAAAATGATAATAATAAAATAAAAAAATACTAGCCTATAATTGAAAGACAATTTCCTCGCACTCCTCCCTATTGCAACCTCTCAAGATTGGCCTGATTATTGTATTCAACATGTACTACAGTATCTTGTTTGTAATATCTTATTCCTTTTTTTTATTATTGTTTATTTAATTACATTTTACCAGTTTTTTCCCAATTGTAAATTGTTCATTATTTATTCATTATTATTTTATTTTATTTTATTTTTTATTAATGCAAATAGCTGTGGATAGCACTAGAGAAAGTAGAGACAAGCCAGCCCATGGCCTCTGTACTGGAAAATGTGCCACATTGCTTTTCTTCTCAATGTGCTTCACATGGTCCTCCGTGCAGCTTTATTAGTAGAGAAGTCGTTGAATTAGAAATGTGAATTAAAGGAAATTGCCAATTTTACGGCTCATAATCATGTACTTGTAACTATATAAAACAAACTATTCAAGGGATACTGTATGTTTTCTGGATGCTAATTGTGCATTAGGTTATTTATAAGTATTATGGAAAAATATCTTACTCCTTAATGTTGCCAGGCTACTATTTTACTGCAGTCAACAGCCCTCGGGTACTGTTTAAGTACTTTTGCGCTATTGTACCAAGACTCTTTAAATTAAGTGGTTGCAAAGTCAGAATGCTAGCTGCATTGTTCTTGATTAGGTGCTTTTCTCATTTTATTGGGCAGGTAATCAAAAAAGGGTCAGATAAAACAACCTAGAGGTACAATGTCATGGTATCTTTTATTGTTTTCCTACCGGCTACGTTTTATATTAATGACAACTGTTTGCTTTTCAGAGAAATGTGTGGCACATTATTGGTTTGTTGTTTGCTTTTGTCATTTTGTCACTCTATCTGGTAAATCCTTTTGGGAAACACTTCCATTTTTTAAATCAAAATAGAGGATAAAGCAGACGTTAGCATGCTCAGTCTATGTAGACTATAATCTGATGGATTATTATGGTTTTGAAATCAAAAATATTCAAAATAGTTTCCTTTGGATCAAGACAAGAACACAGTGTATAAAACATTCAGGGCTCTAGTTTATGGACGCCGGTGTGCAAACGCAGACATAGTGTCTGCGTTTACAGCCAGTTTTGCAGCCAGTTTTGTTGGCTGCAAGGTGGCTTTTCTCTTGCCTAGGTACATTTGTTAATTTCCCATCTTGCCACAAATTCACGTGTCAATATGTCCAGGGAGGCGCCGTAGAGGGTGTGTGCTACTTTGGTGTCAGGCCTGGTTAGACCGCATTTTAGCACCTGTATTGTGTGGTACTGTAGTTTCCAAACAGATTTATCTAAAATCACATTTGCCACTTTTGTCTATGTTATGTTGGCCTATAAATGAATAATTTCACTAAAAAGTACAATCCTTACCCTTGATGGTTTATTAGAGGCCATATGTGCACTTGACGACTCCACCTCAGCAACAAGAATATCAGTTTCCTATTGTAAGAAGCTTTTCTGTCAAGCCATCCTAGACTCATTTTTCACTACAACATTGGTAGTATGCCATAGATAGAGTGTGCTGCTTTATGGGGAATGAGAGGAGCTGATTTGATGTGCTGTAATGGAAGACAGCCCCCACCACTCCTACTGATAATTTATTCATTATAATCCAGTGGTTCTCAACCCTAGTCCTGGGGTTTTATATGTCTTGCTGCTCCAACACACTGGATTCAAATGGAAGTGTCATAATCAGGCTCTTGCAGATTGATAATGACCCATTCATTTGAATCAGGTGTGTTGGAACAGTGTTGTTTAATGCAGTGGTTTCAAACTGTGGGCCGGGACCCACAAGTGGGTCACTCACTGGTTGTGAGTCATGACCCGCCCGACCCAAATGGAGGCTGTGATCCCTCAGGGAGGACCTGGGGGGTCCCACTTACTCACAATGAAAGCCAGAGTTTATGGATCTATATCATTAGTAATTTCCGTTCTTCACTCGCCACCAATAAAAAAAATTCAGCTTCAGCATTTATGTTACACCAATAATCAATCAAAATGAGAACCCTGATTATGATTCCGATGACATAATGATAATAATGAATTTGATATGGGGGTGATTATTACGCTGACAATTGTAATGTGAGTCGGGAACTGAAATGGCCAGTACTGAGATTGCTCAGATTGAGAGCATGAAATCATAATGTTGAGAGTGACATAAGGTCCCTTGTGAAGGCGTGTGGCTCTTAGTGTACTCAGCACAGTGTTACATGATTTGACATGCACTGTGCATTTCCCTTGCCAGGCAACACGCACGCTTGTATCTCTGCTGGCGTTATCATTAATTCAGAGACCGGACGCGCACACGTTTTGTCTGATCTTCCCACCGCTGCTCGCAAGAGGTCTTTGTTAGAAAATGAAAATGCGATTGTAATTAGACAGGAGGATTTTCGCTATACTAGTAATTGAAGTTGTACTGTCATATTAGGATGTCTAATTTGTGTCACGTTACAGAAGATCAATCAGAACGGTGGGGAGTTTCTCGGCAATGTTAAATGACATTAATTTGGCTGTCCCACCTACAATGTTCAGCCGTGCATAAACTGTCAAATTGAATGTATTTATATCTGCACTACCTATTAATTTTCCCTGTCGCTTCTAATCCCCCATTTAGGTGTTTTCGTTTATATATGAATGAATAGAGTTGCAATTGTGCATTAGAACTGTATTATTTCTCTCAGCGGTAAGATGTTAAATGTATTTGAACTACTGCTGGCTTGTGTTAATGCCTGAGATAAGGCTTTGTTCCTTTCTGCTCAGCGAACACAGAGTCAAGCAGGTCCATGTCTTCCCAGAGTTGAAATGAGACAACAGATCTCATTAAAGATACCCAAGTCATTCAGATTAGCCTGGAGATCTGCTGTCTGCTATCGGAGGTAATTCCTTCATAGGCAGACAATGCTTATCATCAGATTCATTCATTTTGATGATGTGTACATGTGCATGTAGTCATTAGTTCTTCACTCGTTTTGATTTCTATCTAAAGCAAAGCATGGTCTTTGAGAAAAACAGCTAGCTGGGTTTCCATTAGTCTCATCCTCCTCCGTTCACTAGCACTACGTCACATAGGCAACTCTGTGCTGAACGTCTGATACGCTTGACACGGAACTTTCGGACTTTCGGGAAGTAATTCTGTCAATAACCATTGGCTGTTCGCATTGTCACTAACAAGTATGTTCCGTAATTTCCGGTGCAACGGCAGCGCAGTGCTTTATTTACTAATTTTTTATGTATGTATTTTAATCAGTAACCATAGTCTACAAATTGTGCAGATTTATAAGTCCTGTAAACAGCCAGAGTCTGTCGTTAAGTTTTCCTCATTGCAAGTTTAACGTCCGACTTGGTCATTGAGTTACGTAGTTGATCGTCCTGCATGTCAATCAAAACACCTTGCTTGTTAAGTAGGTGGGTACTGACGCAGTTAGCCAGCGCTGTGTCCCAAACTTTCCGTAAGGAAAGACTGGCTCTGTGAGACTAGGTTTCCATTGCTTGACCCACATTGTTTTTCAGCCAGTAAATGTATTTGCTTACAGTTGCCCTCTTGGCATTGAGTGTTTTTTGTGTCTTGGTTGAGGAACCTTTTCTCCTTAGTTCCACTCCTTATAGGGGTACTAGAATAGCATAGCAGTATTTTCCAGGTCTGCCAACCTAGCAAGGGTCTTACTGTAGGTGACGTTGACGTTGACGTATAGTAATGGCCATCCTTAAAAGTAGTTTTATCAGCGTATCATTTCTTCTAGAGGTAAATAAAACGTCCCTTTCAACGTACACAGTAGAGTTGAAAGGAGTCCTCCGAAGAACAATTTTTTACCCCCTTATCTGTCACCGTGAGTACAAGCACCTTCTGTATGTGCACCATGTCAAGTGCTGGCAATGCCAGCTTACTGCTTACTGACAAGTAAATGAAAGGCCTCATCGTTCTTCTTGTTTCTTCCCAGGTGACACCCCCCCCCCCCCCCCCCCGTCCCCCGTCCCCATTCCGTCACCATCAAAAAGCCGAACATGATGCCGAGAATCTCAAAAACGGGCCATTATGGGCTACCAGGGGAAGCGCAGACACCATTAAGGAACGATATCGGTTACAAATAATGCATGCCTCTAGTCTCATTCTCATGTTGTCGGAGAGAGGTGGGACATTGTGTGAGATGTATAGAGGCACCACAGAGACCCTGCAAGCTGAATAACT
The DNA here is from genome assembly GCA_025399935.1 of Amblyopsis rosae. Taxonomy (NCBI): domain Eukaryota; kingdom Metazoa; phylum Chordata; class Actinopteri; order Percopsiformes; family Amblyopsidae; genus Amblyopsis; species Amblyopsis rosae. The sequence continues at coordinate 41,675 of JAODTR010005636.1, forward strand.
CACACGCTCACTGGCCAAGGACATTTCCATTGCTGAGACATGCTCCAGCAAGCACAGATCGTCATGTGTATTTCCTGCCTATGAAGTTATTCAAATATGATTTCAGATTAAAACATCTGCTCTTCAGGAATTGACAGAATATGTAGCAGATTGGTAATAATCTCAGGGAATTTGGGCTGCCTGTAATGACTTTATGTACTGCCAAAATTGTAGCGATGGTTTTCACAGGATACTGTGCAGTACATACACAATGAAAGCAGACGTATAGTATTGAGTATTGACTGAGTATTGACTTTTTTGTTCTTTGTTATCATCGAATATTGTGATTGTCTTCTCTTTATTGTTCTGTTTGGAGGAAGCTTAATATTACAGTACAGTTCATAAAGTGGACTGAAAAAAGACAGTTACCATTAGTCTTAGTAACATTACCACTGGCAATATCATTGTCACTTTTCATCACTACTGAAATTACAGACCGCAGGGGTGGAGGAAGTTATTACTTAGAAAAGTAATTTCTCTTTAAGTATCCTGTATCTATGGTGCATGGTACAATACAACACATTGCAGATGTGATTACCAAGGTTAATCAGAGCACAAATAGCATCACTAGTGTTTAAATTACACAAAATTATTACAACTATATAATATCTGGTATGTTTAGTTAATGATGTTAGGGGCATTGAGGAACTGTCTGTCCAGCATTTCAGGATGTTTTGAATATCCACACAGCCTATACAGCATTGTATCTAACTAGTACGTCTGATGTCAGTCATTCATGATAAAAACTACTGTATAGGTGCTTGACCAAGCATCATATTATTATATCACCCATTAGTGGCATACAGTACAGTATGCTGTCACAAATCTAGTTTGCCAGTGTAAGGCTAAAATTATGAAAACACATTTAGATTGAACATACTGTAATATGCATTTTTTCTGTTTTGCAGAGCTTCAAAGGTAAATAGATGAATGGCTACACTGTCAATTCAGTCTAAATTATGAAAAGGCAACACAGAGGTGATTACTGCCCTTCGAGTTATATAAGTGTAACAATCTCAAGATGTAACCTAAAAACTCTGAAGGTTCACTCTTTTTGCTGTGAAATGCCATTACATTCTGAGGCATTTATGTCTTTTTAATGAGAAAGCTAAATTGCCTTCATAGGCAGTGATTTTTGTGCAAATGAAAACCTTGCAGACTATGAATGTCAAGCAGACAGCTAAATGTTCCTCACACAGTATGGGCCAGGGGCAATTGGAGTATAAAATTCTCACTGATGACCAACTGACACAGCATCATTTTCTACAGGAGGAATATTGAAAACATCCATATTTATGTTGGGGACAACATTGACACCATGAGCCACTAACAAGATGTGCGTTAGATGCAAAATAAAAAAATAAAAACGCTCTCATCTTAACAGGCAAGGTGTAGCTTTTCTCACTTACAGTAGAGCTCATAATGATGAAAGTTCAGTCCTTCCTTCCACACTTGATGACTACAACCTTTGGTGGAAGTAACATATCACACTTCTCTCAGCCCAGGGATCACATTTTATTATTTGCAGGCACTTTATTATCTTCTCTTTCAGTGATTGAACATGTCATAATAACAAGTTCCGCCAGTATAAATTGAAAGCCCACAAACTACGTACTACTGTAGGCATTTCTCTTGCTAGAAATATCTTATGTATTGATAGAATACGCTCTTGCAAATGTAAACAATAAGTAAATTCAAATTCAGTACAAATAATTTTCATTCCATCTAAAAGTGTGCTACTTATGGTAACGGATTGTTGGTGACCAGCATGTATTGCATGAAAAAGTTTTGAGATATGAGAAATCAATCTTGCACAGCTGAGGAATTTCGAGAAAATGAATTGGTTGACCCTGTTAAAAACATACTTCAACTGGATTGCGATTATATATATACTGTAAATATATATATAGTATATATATATGCATGCTTATATATATGCCTGTATATATATTGTATATTATTTTGCTTTTAATGGACTGCTTTGTTATGTTGGTAAAATAATTTTGTAAAATGGTTTTAAATGTGCTATAAAAATAAATGTGTATTATTATTATTATTATTATTATTATTATTATTATTAT